>CAVNYN010270626.1:0-24526 GCA_963692815.1 Nyctanthes arbor-tristis | reverse complement strand
ACAGCTTATCTCAATAATCAGTAAAACAACATACAAAATCAAATTATTCCAATAAAGCAGCCAGAGTTGCATAAGAAAATGCACAGTTTGGGGTGGGGGCAGCAAAATTTGGAGAATTTTTTTTCCTTACCGGGCCCTCGAATCCGGTATCTTCAAACATCCAACGCTGCTCGACCGGGACAGAGACGGCTTTATCTTGGCACATAATCCTGGACCTCCGATTGGTCCTAAGGACAGAAATGGAGGGTTTGGAAGAGGCGGCAAGTGAGAATCCAAGAAAAGGGGTTTTCTTCGAAGAGGAAGAAACGGGTTTCTGAGATGATTCGGTTAACAACATTGAAGATAAAGCGGGGCTATGTACCGCCATAGCCATTGATAAGCTTCTCTCAGTGTTCTCTATCCAATTGCAAATTTGGAGTAACAATGAGCAGACTGAGATAAAACGGTCGCAGTTGGATAAGGCGCATATATATATGGCTCAGCCTCAAAGAAAAAGGAGGGGGTAGAGTCTGATTAGAAAATTTAGGAGGGTTCATACGGTTGTTCCACTGTACTCGAAATTTGGATTTCATGTGTTGTGTTGTGTTGTGTTTTGTTATATATATTCGCTGTGTTTTAATCGTATATTGATGTCTAACCCAATGCTTAGTCTCAACAATTTTTCATTATATCTGTTTGTTGTGTTTTTATCATATATTAGTGCCTAACCCAATGCTTAGTCACAACAATTTTTTATACATAAAGCCTTACTTGATAGTGTGTACTATTTTATTATAAATTTTATGATAGAAATGAGTAATGATTGGAAAAAAATAGTTTGAAAAAAAATTAGTGGAAATTGAAGAACAATGTTAAAGAAAAACAAAAGCAAATGCGGGAGAAATGTGAAAATGGGGATAGAAGAGACAAGACAATATTCTAAAAGTTCCCTTAAGGTCGATTATAATTCATTGCCAAGGCCCAAGGGTGTCTGTAATAATGTGGTGATGAAATGAGTGCTGAAAATTTAATGAAGATATGAAATATTCTAACTATACTTTAACAATTATTACATTACTAATAGATAATTAGTAAAACACCTGCGCAATGCACAGTAGAAAAAAATTTAAAATTTAATTATGTGAAAATTTTTTAATGAATTTACAATAGTTGAACGAATTCTAAAAATATAAAGAGATAAGGTGTATACCAATGGAGGAAATAACATTAATGGTAGTATCAATCTAATATACTTATATTGAAAAGACAATCTATATTCATTTCACAATTCACATGACAATCAACATTCTATATGCAATCTTCTTTCTTCTTGCACATATGCCTCAGTGGAAAAGGCATATCCTCAATATTCAATATATTCGCAACAGCAAATTCAGCTAAGAATCTATAAAAGAATAATGGATATTAAGACATCAAAGCATAGTCATGTGGAAATAAAATTTGATTCTACGAATAATAAATTCATACTTTCGCACGATGAAATGATATTATATCAAAACAAAATTCATTTAGATAATATGTAAAAAAATTCACAATAGGGTATGAGTAAGTTTATATCATTTAATAGAGGAACATTATTAAAGTAAATTAAATACTTGAAAAAGCAAGAAAATTCAATTAAGTACTCATTCCGTTTCAATTATTTGGTTATATTTTTCTTTTTCGAATGTACCAAATATATGGTCCCTTTCTATATTAAAATATCTAATTTGCATTATTTTTCAAATCTAACAATATTTAATACTTTAATTATCACTATTAATTTTGGATTTTATTCATTAGATAGGGACAAATTAAGAACACGAATCACAAAATGTGCTTTTCTAACATATATTTTTTAATCTTTGTGAAAAAATAATTGAGATCAAATAATCGAGATGAGAGGAGCAAGTATTAATTTATTGAAGCTCCTCAATACACACCTTGGGTGCCATTAGTGATAAAATGTTGATGTAATTAGTATTTAATACATTTAATTAATAATAATTATTAATAGTAATTTCTACGTAATAATGCTATTATTAAAATATTGCGTTCATAGAAAAAGATCAACTTGTGAACAAGTAGTCTTTGAATTTCTGCAGATATATAGAATTCAGCGTAAATATGTCAAAAAAAGGCAGATGAAATTTCACCATCTAATATCGCATATCCATAACGTTTAAACATTTTTTGATTTACCCAACTCAAAAAGAGATTTAAAAAAAATCAACAAAGGACATGTAAATCAACGATTCAAATGAGGAAGAACAGGGAAGACTATAATTAACTACGTGACAATTAAGGAAAATAAGACCTTCAAAATGTTATTTGCTCCGATTTGTACCTAGACGACTTGATGTTGGAGGCGAAAGCAAACACAGCTTATTATTAAATTCAGAGAATTTGGTGTAAAGATAAATTGAATAAAAGCAAAGATGGGGATTAGAGATAATTGATGAATAGAATAAAGGAAGAGAAAGGTAAAAGAACGTTGGCAAAGGAAAAAAGTTAAAAACAAAAATGGAAAATGACGTCATTAGTGGCATCCGCAGTTTAGGCGGGAAAATCGGGATAAACTTCTTTCGATTTACATAGCTATTAGTATAGCACCTGTGCGATGCACATGTAGAAAGGCGGAGTTAAATATATCTTCTAGCAAGTTGTAGAGAAAAATTGGCTATATAGATATATTTGTTTAGAATTTATAAGTAGACAACCACATTAAATGAATCAATAGGATTATTGAACACAATAATCATGATGGTATGCAAAAAAAAAATACAATACAGTAAATATACATTCATCAATTATCCCAACATTTGATATTGTAACGTGGCTGATTTTTATTGGCAATCTTGCCAGATCTTTTTTTTAAGAATTTCATATCTATCATTATCTATCAATATATTCATAAACATAAATTCAGAAACAAATATGCAATACAAACAAAAGCATAATAATAAAAAAATGCATTGAAATGTGGGATGGTAATTGAATAGATGGAAGAATAAATCACTTGATTCATACAATCAGCTAATTTGAAATGAATGAATAAAGTACAACTCAAGGATCTTGTAACATTAAAAACAAACCAATTCATCATTAATAAAAAAATGGCTTACAAATTAATCTTCTTAGCAAATACATCTACTTCATAATACAATGATACAAAAGAAATATATATATATATCTAGATGCAACACTATGTGAAAATGATCATACTTACGTGGCAAGATAAATGCCCTAAAACCGTGTCTAGTTATATTCCCATATATCCTGTAGTAAATAGAAAAGACCATTTTGAAAGGGAATATGATGAATTCATTTCATATCACGGCAAACTATCGAATTCAAAATGATGAAACGGTACAATACATAATTACATTCGAAGTTTAATGCTAATATATATATGGCAATGGTGTTGGCAACATTATATACCTCTCAACAAATAAAGTTGCAAGAGCCACAATCCACTTGTGCCATACCCAATTTAATCTCGCAAAGCGTAGAAAAATTTGGATAGTAGTGACATCATTACGTTGGGCAAAAGTAAGGCCCTCAACTAAAGTAATTGCTTCAACTAACTCGACAGCACGTCTTCCTCTTCTGTTGGATGCAAAACAATCTACAACAACTCCATCCTTTTCGTGGATAACATCCCCTACCACATAGTGGGCACTATCTTCCTTTAGTGCTACATTAGTATTAACCACCATGGGATGGAAGAAACCATTTAATCTCTCATTTTCTTCCGCTGCCTGAGATGAATTATATAGGAAATCTTCAACACCAACAGCAAGCATTTCAGAAGGCCGTGAAAACCACCATGTACCATTCCAAGAGGCTTTAAAAAAAAGGAAGGAGGAGGAGGAGAAGAAGAAGAAGAATGAGAAAAAGAAGAAGAAAATCAATTGAAATATTTTCTTCCATAAAAGTACTGGACTATAAGATAAAAAATCACAATCAAAAGAAAGATTTTACAAAACGGGCCAAAAGCTGCCAGTTCTCCACTTTCATGGAACAAGTTTCACAATGGAACACTCTTATATTCCATGATAACGGTTAAGGACCTACATATAAAGAATAAAAACTTTCAATATACATGTCATGTAATGAAACTTGGCTATCTAAAAAGCCAATCCATCACAATGGGAAGAGAAATATTAAAAAGGAGTGTTAGTTATGTCACTTTCCTAGTCTAGATTAAAGTGAGTATATAATTTTTGGGACAAACATCTAGAATCTAGATAAACCAAGAAATAAGCAAAATTTAATTTGGAGAAAAATGAGCAAAACATAAAAGTTAAGGCAAAGAGATAAAAATGCATTTGTATCTAACTATAATGTTTGGAGCTTAATGCATACTTATCTATTATACTTAGAGATTTGTCAATATTTGATGCATAAACAACCCCCAATACTAAAAGAAACTTCATTCAAAACTCATTTTTAGCCTAAATCTAAAAAATTCGGATCCCTATTATTTGAATTGATAGCTAAATATCAGCATTTGTCAAAGCAAATATACCATTGTGAAAATAGGCTACTGAAATAGCCATCCAAGAATGACTATCTTGGTAGAAAAACAACCAATGTTAGCCAGAAGCCACTGCAGAAATTAAAAGGAGTATAGTTGCAAACAAATAAATCCTATTTCTATTTGATAGTCTAGGTAGTATCAAGGCTTTGGCCACACATTCCAGAGTTGTAATATGTAATCATGTGTCATTATGCTATTGACTTTCCCTAACATTATATAAAGAGAACAAATCTACTCACTGTTATGTCTACACAAATTCAACTTTCCAAGATAAGAAACTAAAGAGTATGCTTAAATAATAAAAGAAACAATAAAAGAATGTTTCAGCCACGTGTTGATCAATATCACTAAAGTTCTACTGGCATTTATTTCACTACCAATGACTGGAACATCAATATGAAATCTGAATTCAATCAAGAAACAAAAACTTTCTTCACATTCTAGATTCCAACATGTATTGCAACATTAAGGCAAATCATTATATCTCAAGCCAGTACCACCATCTTCCTCTCCAAGTTCTACAACAGTGGCTCCGTCTATAGTTAATGCTTAAAATAGTGAAAAATAAAATATACCATTAGATTAGTAAGCAACACTGTACATTTAATACAATGAAGTATTACAAATGACACACCCCTAGAACAATAGATTAATGAGTCACCAAGCAAACAAACATATGCTCATGTAAAAAAAACACTATTTATTGAAAGAGTGCAAGAAAGTGATTTAGAATTTGTACTTTGATTAAAAAAATTGATTATTACTTAGATTAGTAGCTCATACAATTCAAATTTCTTCAATACGTTTCATCAATCTTTAAGAAAGAATTGATTATGCACCCGTTCCCATGTGCAATCCCCACACCTTTGTTGCTAAATTTGTTCAATCACTACTCAGATGTATTTGCAATCTTGGTTAGTTATATTTACAGAGGATATTCAGAAATACCGAGAATTACGGGATTAGATTGAATAATCATGGGATTAGATTAGATGGAATGGGGAACGAAATCTTAGGAAAATAAGGTAGGGTTGTAGCATTTTTCATGGAATTGGAGTTCTGATGGGAGAGATAAATACGGGCTCAATCTAAGATTTTTTCATAATATTTTAATCATTAATTAAAATACAAATAAAATCTATAAATAAATAAAGAAAAGAAAACTATATTAAGTAAAGATGGTGAGCTACATTAGGTAAAGAGGCAGCGGGTAAGAATTTTATCATGACATAGCTGTACCTGTAGCCACCGCAAAAAAAGACGAGAAAAATGAGGTGCTAAAAGTACAGCTACTTTAGTTTTATAGTATATAGATAGATAGATATAGATATTATAATGAACTAGAATTCTTACCCGTACGTTACACGGGATCTAAAAGTAATAATAACCATAGTAATTCTAAGGAGACATATTTATCTGATATGAAAAGTGATATGTTTAGTTGTCAACCATATATTGAATGCTTGTGGACCTTCAAATTCACTACTTGCATATAAACAATCAATTTATGTTTGCCAACTAACAAAAATCAGTTATTCATATCATATAAACATGTCTACATAGAATTATTCTAATAAAAAATGTCAATGAATTTTTATACAAAAATTTAATAAAAAATTAATACATCTATTTGAGTCATATATTAGTATTATAAGACATAAACTTTTATAACCATTCTATTATATTTTGATTTGTTTGTAGGTAACACTTTTTACACCAGTTAATTTTTTTCTTTAAACATTGGATGTAGGAGAAGGGAGGGGAACCAATATCAGTTATTCATGTAAGATAAATATATCTCCATAGAATTATTCTAATAACAAATGTCAATAAATTTTTATATAAAAATTTCATATAAATTATTAATACAGCTAGTTGAGTCATATTAGCATTATGAGACATAAGTTTTTATAACGATTCTATTATATTTGAATTTTTTGTCGGTAACACTTTTTGTACTAGTTGATTCTTCTTTCTTTTTTTGATACAGTAAGATCATATTTAAAAACGACAAACAGAAACTTTTATTCCATAGAAAATTATCAAAAAGTTTCAATTTATATTAATTATAGAATCAGTAAATTAGAATACTATAATTTAAAAAAATCAAATTTGATTAGTTTACCACAATAAACATATAAAAATTTCTTCAAAATTCGTTAAAAATTGAAATTTACAATAAATTTATAGATTTTTAAAAATTTATTCCTTCAGAGACGTACTATGCATGTGTTTTCGAATTATAAATATTACTATTTACTTTTTTTTGAAATAGAACTCCCAATCAATTTCATGTTCGATTTAATAAATGACAGATCTCTAATTCAAAATAGTTGGTTAAAGAAAATACCGTAAATTAATGATTGGATATGGATTAATAAATAAAGCGAAAAGTGAATATTATTTAATAAATTAGCGTAACAATTTAAAAAAAGAGATAAAAAATACAAAAAAAAAATTAAATGATATCACTAGAAATCTTAAAGAGCCAGAAATCTTACAGAGTCAGAAAATGAACAGGAAAAATCACACTTCTCTTATATATATATATATATATATATATATATAATGATACACTCTCACCCCCATATGACACTTAGGGTATAAGATTATATATATATCCTTAATAAAAATAAAATCTTGAAAAATATAAGTACATTATGTAATAAGTAAATGGGGAAAGTTTATGAAAATGTGTGATGTTGGGTATGAAAAAAAATGTGAATGTAGGTTAATTGTATTGTAATGTAGAAATTATAATTAGAACTAACATGCTTATCCATTTACTCTTCCCACCCCAAACCCCACCCCGACCCCAAAAAAAAAAAAAAAAAAAAGGGCCCTCTAGATAGAGGGACACAATTTCTCTATAAGCATTAATAGAAATTTTTGGTATTTTATTTTATTTTTTTTGTGACAAAATCTATTTATTTATTTATTTATTTTTATACAATTTATTTTGTGTGTTTTTCTTTTTCTTTCTTTTTTCTCTTTCGTTTGGACCAAATTCTCCTCGAGAGTCGTGTCATTTCTCTCCTCAAGAGGTTTCTTCTACCTTAAAGCAAAGTCTAAAAACAGAACTTTAAATTCCTTTTCTGTCTAAAAATGGCAACTTTTCTGTCAACTCCCTTCTCTGTATATCCTTCAAAGCTCTTCCCTTTCCTTCCCAATTCCCTAAATCCCACATCAAATTCCTTGCTTTTCCCATCGATCTCAAACCCTAAACCCTCCCACAAATTCAAGAGAAAAATGCCAATTCGTATTCAAACCCAAGCTGCAGGCACTGATCTCGATTCAAGCCTGATCCAACAGGCCATCCAGCTTGCTCAATCAACGCCACCCACATGGCAGTCTGCCTTGATAAGCAACGTTGTGATCTTTCTCATGGGCTCTCCCCTTCTGTTGACTGGATTGTCTCTTCCAGGCATTGGGGCTGCTTTCTTGCTTGGTATTCTCACTTGGAGGGCATTAGGACCTTCTGGGTTCCTTCTGGTGGCAACCTACTTTGTTATTGTAAGCTGAGTAAAAATTTTGTCAAATTGTTTATACAATGGTAGTTCATATAAAATAATAATAATAAATATTATAATAATTCATTGATTTTTGTTATGTGTATTATATTTAATAATGGGTATTTGGATTTGGAATCTTTAAATCGATTTTGATTGAACGCACTTGGATCATTAGTGTTTTAGAGCACTATCTGATCTCTGGAAAGAAAGAGCAACACTATCACCAAAGAGGTGTTCATCACCAATTTAGGTATAGTGAAATTAAATATTAGTTCCTATTAAAAGCAGGGAAGTATGATCTAATGAAGCTGACTTACCACTAATGTCATTAAAGATGTGAATTATCATTGGTGCTGATAAATAGCATTACTGGGAAACAAAAGATGAGATCTGCTTTGGATTTTCCAAGGGTCTTAGAATTTGTCCTGTAATGGAGATAGTAATTAGTAGATTTGATTGGTGACTTCTTGTCTTGAAATCTAAAATGTCTTGATTTTTGTGTTTTGTTGGTTTCCCTTTTTCGTCTTTCATCAATGTTACAAGAAAATGAAGATGATGTAGAAATGGTAGGATTCTGGATATGATTTTTGGGTATGAAATGTGAGATGGAAATTCTTAGAGCACAGCAGCAACAAAGGTGAAAATGGCTCAAAAGGAGGCTCAAGGGGTTGCGGAGAAGAGGAAAGGAAGAAGAGGACCAGGAAGTGTAATAGGCTCAAGTGCTGCTGGCTGTTTTTGTGCTTTCCTGTCAATCTACGGAATTGGTGGGGAGCCATTTGCTCGCCTTTGGGATCTCGGATTTGTTGCCAGTTTCTGTACTAAGCTGAGTGATACAGTCTCGAGTGAAATAGGGAAGGCATATGGCAAAACAACGTCAGTACTCTTCTTATGCTTCATTCAATAGTCCATGATCTTATCTGTCATCACTAAAAGTTAATAAAACAGAGATCGATCTATGTGGAAACTAAATTATTTGCATGTTCTTATGGTTATAATCCTTTCTGATTAACTTGACCTACATCAGATCTTCAATATCGACTTTTACAAACTGATAGCTTGTCTGTTCGGTTTACATCCTCCGAATGCCACACTTGTCTCTTGAATGTTGTCCTCTTCACAGCTGATATATTGATTTAGTTAGGCATCCAAATATTATTGCCCTTGCAGTTATCTAGTCACCACGTTCAAGACAGTTCCAAGGGGAACAGAAGGAGCTGTTAGTGTTGAAGGAACGCTTGCTGGACTTCTGGCTTCAGTACTTCTTGCTTCGGTTGGTTGTCTCATGGGCCTGGTAAAATTTGCTTCACCCCCTTTATCAGGTTTTCAAGAAGTTTCATTTGAGAACAACTGGGTTTCCTTAGCTTTTCTTAGTTCTGTTTTCTAGTTTTGTTTTGTTATGACAAATACAAACTTGAAGCTAATATTGAAAGGCATCTGATTACAAAATGAGACATTTGAAAACGCTGACCCTGGATGAATAATAAACAATTATCGCATGTAAACTACAACAATGATTAAGAGATATATAAACTACCTAGCTACAAAATGATATACAAAAAGGCAGACGGGTCTCTTGTTGCACGATTTATTTCTTTCTATCTTTTGGTGGCAGTGTATTTTATCCAGTTTTATGGCGTGTTTCAACAGATAAATGCACCTGAAGCAGCAATATGTGTTGTTGCCTCCCAGATTGCTAATCTTGGTGAAAGTATTATAGGTGCTGCCCTCCAAGAGAAAGAAGGATTTCGATGGGTCAGTGATCTTTATCTCGATATCCTAGGTTTAAGGATGACTACTATTTTATTTTATTTTCCTTCGAATGAGGATATTTTGTTGCTAATGGTGGAACCAATTCACAGTTTTAAGTGGCCTAATCAGTCACACCTATCATAGTCGAGGAAAACTCTATCCCCTTCCTGTTTTTGTTTACAGAATCTACACGCAATTGAACTACCATACATTCTGTATGCATTGTTACTCTCGAGATGAGCTTCCATTATCAATGGTTCACTCTCCCGTTCACTTCTTTGATTTGCAGCTCAACAACGATGTTGTTAATGTCATCAACATATCCATGGGAAGCATTATAGCAGTCATCATGCAGCAAATAGTTCTCCAAAACTGGTTAACATAATTCAAAATATGAATCTCCATTTCTCGAAGCATATGCCTGAGCAGCAGTTTCATGACATTAAGCTTGCTGAAACTGAACAACCTTGTTAGGTCAAAAGCAGAAGAAAAGAGAGCCAGAGAATACAGATATTCTATACATGTTCATTGTCTTTCGATCAAGATATCACCCCACGTGGCCATGCTTTCAGTTCTTTTTGATAGATACCCCAACCTCTTACATGTACCACGCCGCATGATTTAACAAGTCTTTGATCCCTAACGTACCACAGAATTTTATTTCTGTAAATTCCATCACTTGAATCTCATTTTTTCAATGTCAAGTGGGCGAATATGTTTTTTGCATAGTAAATTATCAACTTCTATGTCAAATCCTTCTATTGTATGTTACCAATTGTTTTTGTTGCAACCAACGAAATGCGACATGTCAACAGAGATGGTGATGCATATCCATAATTCGTGCATATGATAGAAATGCGATATCAGTAACTTCTCAACCAACAAATATCGAAATTACACAAACTGCAATCACTTGTTTTCTTCTGACAACGGAGGAACGCAACCTCAATAAAACAAACCTACATACAATAGACAAACACAGATTCTCCCACTGCTAAGTGCTCAAAGAAATCAAACTTGGAAAAGCATTAGGTGAAACTGTAAAAGGCCCGAAGCATGTATTATAACTGCCTTCTCCGTTTTGAAACTGTTCCATAATGTTGCAAGTTTTGTGAGAGGGAAGAATTTATGTCAGGCACAAATGCAGTAGAATCAAATGGATTGCCATAGTTTTTAGGCCAGTAAAGCCCCGATGCTGTAGGAGGAGAAAGGATCTGTGGCACCGTGGAAAATGCATCTGGTGCCTGCGCCAAACAGTCATCACCATCCAATTCTCCTATTGCAGCATGAAAACTTGAGGAGCGATCTGACCCTTGCTTCCCACTGTCTGCCTGATCGAGTTCATCAAAATAGAAAATATGAGTTAAGGTTGGTGCCGTGCTACTGCCTTATCATGATTACATCCTCCAAATTATAAACTTATCTATATAACGCTGCTTCAGAATTGATAAGAGTACACACAACATGCCAGTGAAGCAGCATTACATCAATAATTCCTCACGATTTTTGGACATTCATTCTCTAGTCCCTTGCTTCAACTCAAAAGCAATTTAACGACCCAGGAACATATGCCTTTTTCTGTTCAGAACATCCATCTCAAACCCCCAGTGTCTGAAATTTACATGATTATGAATGGTCTAGAGATAACATAAACTGAACATTCAGCTGACACTTTATGTCTCACTACTTTCCAATCACATGAAATTCTTGCTGATAAAAAAATGTTTAACCAGACAACCATCATCACTCACATAAGCAAATACTAAAGAGCAAAACCTACGCAAGAGCTAAATGAACTTCTCCAGATCTCATCCCAACCTCGATCTGGAAATCAAACATATGAAATTAACATGAGAAAATGCAATGTAATCTCAACGCAATGCAAGAAGTGTTTGAGGTGCACTACATAAATCCATTGAGGGGGTAATAGAACTTTTTCATTTTTATTTATTTTTTATTTATTTAATCATTATTATTATTATTCTTATCTTGACAACAATATATTAGTTTCTTCCCTTTTTTTTTTTTTTTGGGGGGGGGGGGGTTGTTGGGGGTGCTAGTTAAAGTCACCTAATATGGAGGAAATTTGATGGAATGCAGAAAGACTCCATACGCTTTCATTTAGTTATTTAGGATGTGGTAGTTAGTTTTCTCAATTCGGGGGCATTGCAATTCCAATCAATCGTATGGGTTAGAGTGTTCCATTTCCACCGTTCATGATTTGATTTATCTTTCAAAACTTTCAGAACTTAATTAAAAGTGAAGATATATAAGGAAACCCATTTAAATAGATGGAATATCCGACTGAAATTGTACCTTGGACGAGCTATTGTCCATGAAACTGAAGCTCTGATTGGAATCACCAAAACCAAGAAATTCATCTAATTGCCATTGCGAAACACCAGTTGCTGAACCTCCAGTAGAAGTTAACTTCGAGGATACAAAACCCTTGTCGGCAAGGGCTTGGTCGGGTAAAGCTTTGACATACTGATCCATCGACGACACAGGGGCCATTCGCTTCTGAATGGGACGGGGCTCTGGTACTGAGTTTTTCTCATTACCTAGGGACTTCCCAGAGTATGCAGATGCACCGGGTTCTGTAGCTTCAACGCCTACTCTAACTCCAGTAAGTAAAAACCTTTGGTGAGCAGACACTAAAGTGTTAGCTGTGTGTATAGCAACATCACACTTCCTGCAAAGTAGGGCTCGATCCTCTAGGCAAAAGAAAAAACCAAATGTCTCCTGCAAAAAAGTAGGAAGAATATCAATATCCATCCTTTAAGGAAAATGGCAAATATGAGTTCTATTTAAAAGAATTACCACAAGAGAACAGGATCAAGGTGGTGAAGCTCAAAGCTGCAAATCTGGTACCCAATAACAGTATAAACTGAAAGAATTTTCCTTGACAAATAAAATTTTCCAACCATGATAACCTTTTATTTTGAACAAAATTGAAAATTGTCAAATTTTTTTGAAGTGTTACATAGTAAAATGGCATGGAAAATCAAGTGCTTGCAAAATCTTAACTTGATGCATCAAGATTTCTATATACTGATATACATTATATGATGGAGATAGGACGTGGCTATTGGACAGCTCTGTGAATACTTAACACAGTCAGACATGGAACAAAGACGATTTGGAACCCCATTTCACCCATTTCATCATAAGTCAAAGTACATATATGTATGTGAACACAAATCACTCTCCACAGGAGCACTAAGATGAAAATGCTGAGCATTCTAGTTAGTCAGTGGCACCTTACCAGATAGATGCACTTATTGGCTATGCTGTTCGATCTCACTCATCCGAAAAATGCTATGGAAACAGTAATTGAGACCCACAATATAGCCAATTGCAATACCTAGAAATTTTGATTTTCACTACGTGCTATAGTTCTTAGCCTGCCTCACGAGTGGATAATATTCTGAGATAAAAGTTGACTCTCCATAAAAATCAATATTTACATCTTGTGCTACCAGAGTGTTCCAGTCCAGTTTCAACACCCTCCTACAATGAGGAGGAGTACAAACGTGACCAGAACAAAACCATTTAGTAGCAATGCAGAAATCTCAGCACATGACATCTTCTTGGAACCCTAAAGATGATTATATGCATAAATATTTTGGTTTGAGAACACAGGCTTTCCAGCCTGATGAGGAAAAGTAAACATTCTAACTAGGCCGCAAATCAAGCACATTAGCCTTTTTAAAGTGCCTGAAACTGATGATTTTAAACGTGCACAATTTCTTTTGCCAGCAATGTATATTATAAACTATATCAACCCCCTTGCAATCAGATGTTATGCTTTTCACAAAGAATTACTGTACAGATTATTTCTAGCATGAGTTGGAGCTGGTGGCATCTCCAAATCATTTCATAGTTCAGGTTATTTCTTGTAAATTCTACAAACCAAGCAATGTGCATACTTGATAAAAGGATGTTATTGGTATTGTAAGGATAACTTCATTTTTTTTCTTTATTTTTCTTTTTCTTTTTTCCCCTTCCCTTCTAACGAAAAGTTATCTTCAATAAATGCCACCCCCACTTGCTGGTATTTATAGTATTTTCTATAACTTACACATAATATTATAATCGAATATCTATATTTTGGCGACACTCATCTTACGAATATATGAACCTTTAACAACCAAAGACTTACATCCATATTAGAGTTGGTCTAGGATGTCAAGATAGCAAGCCAAGCATATCCGTAGCAGATCTAGTGTAGGGATGTCAAAATGACGAACCAAGCTTCGTGTTGAAACGGCAAGTCAATCTTTAAGCTCGTAGCTCAGCTTGCATAACTGTCCAAGCTGGACTCCCCTACTATCTCTTTCGATTTTTCCTTATTTTTCTGGTAAGCAGCTAAACGAAGCTGCTTTGCTTGCTCCAATGTTCTAAAGAGCGTAAGATGTGACAACGTTTTGCTCCCAAACTTCAAGCTCTACAAGGTTATGCACATCTACGGAAGTTCAGCCATTAAAAAATGTCTCTCAACTTTTTTTAATTATTTTTAATCAATCCAAAATTATTAAATAATTGGAATAATGTATACCAAATATACAAATAGATTGTAGACCGAAAAAAATATGTCTACATATTTTTACTACAATTTTACAATACAATTTTTATATTTTTCAATTCTCACACAAGTAGCATAATTACTTCTATTCTTTGATCTCTCCTTTCCCTTCTTTGTTTCTCATTTATTGGTTTAGATTTAAGACCACTTTAGGGCTTTAGTTTAGGCTTTGAGTTTGTGGTTAGACCCAAATGAGTCAATTAGAGAGAGAGAAGAGGGAAAAAATAGAAAGGAAAGGAAAGAAGAGGTGGAGAAAAGGCACGGTTGATCCAATTAATTAATCCACTTCTCCACGCTTTTGAAAAAGCCACGTGTAAGACATGTATCCGGTGCTTAGTTACACTTTTTAGAACGTTGTTTGCAACCATTAGTCCTTCAAAAGCTAGTTGAGCAATGCATTTATCCTATCCTAGTTCTACACCCTAAATCATTCATATACAGGGTGTTTGATTTTCATTATAATGGAAAATTTGTAATGCTGTGGAACGAGTGGTGGAGATTTAATATGTATTTGATATGTATGATTGTAATTAGCAGTTTTTGAATCAGGTGGAAATTAAGATTATAATGTAAATCGGAAAATGAGAACAAAAACACCCCCTTTAACTTTCAACGAACTATTACAAAGTAATCAAAGTAATCATTTGTCCGTCATCAAACAAAACAAATAAAATATACAAAGTCAATTCACCTTGAATAAGTGCTATATGCACTCGTTCATCGCTAGTGCTAAAAGGAAAGAATATAATATAAGGCGGGACCTTACCTTGTGGCACCGAAGAAAAAGATACAAGCAGAAATGGAAACTATATAAAAGCAGCACACCTCAGCAGAAAGCATTAGAATAATCAAGATTCAACCAAAATCCATCACAGCATTAGATTTGAGATCCACATGAAAATAATAAATAAATAAAATCGTCACACAAACATCTCGATCATCATTACCAATTACCGCGCCGTCCAATTAACAAAAGAACATTAAAAAAGAAGACTGGTTTTTCTTTTTCACCTGACAAATGTCACACTTTGGCATCTGATTAGCTGAGTTTGTGAGAACAACCCTCTGGTGCTTGCTTGCCAGTTTATTGGCGGCGTGCACCTTCTGATCACAAGCGGAGCACAGCGCCGCCTCGTCGGCGCAGCACAGCACAACCGCCTCCGCCACCTCACACGCGTTGCACTGAATCTTCATTCTAAACCACCTCCAATCTGTGGATGATACCGTTGAATCTAATGATATATATCTATAGAATATAGATACCGAGACTTTGGGACGAGGGACGAGGATTTAAGAATGTGTACTGAAATTCTTGAAACTTTGGGATATATATGTTTAATTTAATTTAATTTGACTTTATCTTTAATTGACAGCACGGCTAGAACTTAGGTAAAATGTGAAAAATAGGGGCAAAAAAATAAAATAAAATAAAAACTATAAAGGCTGTTAGCCACGTGTCGAGTTCTGTGTGGGGGCTATTAAAAGCGTAGTTCGTAAATATCTTCAGGTGAAGAAATGTTTTTATTTAATTATTTATTTACTTATGGTGTCAAAACATGATTTATTTGTTTATTTTTTATACAATTCATTTATTTATTTTTACTATAAAACACTTCTTCTTTTTTTTTTAAATATTCGAGAAGGAAGATAATTAACAATTTAGGAGAAGAAGATAATAGCAAAGGCTCTTGTAGAATTTCCTTATAGTCAGATTATAGAATATGTATTGTCTATTTTTCTTTCTTTTTTCTCTAAAGATAAGTACCCATAATTGTAAAATACATACATTTTCATGAGTAAAGCAAAAATAATCGAGTTATTTCATTTTAAATATGGTATCTAAGTTTAATGTCATCTCATAAAGAAGACAAACAAGACTCATAGCCTCCCAACGGTGATGCACAATGGATTTCGACCATTTGCGCAATGTCCTTTTTTTTTTTTTTTGCTATTTATTGATTAATTTACTATTCTGCCTTCAAGATCACACAAACATTAATAAAAATTTCTTCGAGGTTTTCTCTCATTGGTAAATGTCAGTTTTATTATGCTCATAAAATTTTTACTTGAATCTTTGAATTGTGCTGCATCAATTTCAATGCGCCTGCAAGATGGCCTTTTTTCCCCCCTCCGTTTTTGATGGTTCATTTAATTTGCTTGAATTTTGAAAGGCACTTGACATGAATCTTCCTTATTGAATGATCTTCTCTTGAGTTTTGTTATTTGTAAAAAATAATTACTAAAAAGTTTTACAAAAATGACACTTGTTAGGATCTTATTTTTCAATATATTAGGTCAATTTTAAATCAATAGAAATCACATGAGCACACTCCACATATCTTTTTGTATAACATTTTGTCGAACATTTTTTTTTTTTTGCAAGTAACATTTTCCTCATCTCTTTAATTTGTCTTCCTTTAGCTAACTTTCTTTCCGGTGTGTCAACATTTGCGCGATTTGTTGCCCACTATATTCGAAAATTTTCTAACGCTAGAGTCTGGCGGAGTAAAACTCCCATTATACGAGTTTGTCAAATTATAAACTACACCACAGTTTTTGTACAGCACAAATTTCTAATTACTAAAATTTACCCATACATTTTGCGAGACTTATGAAATATCTCCTACTTATTCTATCAAATCATGAATTTTATCGACTTGTAAGAAACAAAATCCCACTAATACTACACAGCTTAATCAGTAGTTGATCCTAAATTACACTGCATGATTTTACCAAAATGAAGTTCAACGGCCTAGTTAAAGTTAGCATGTCCTGTAAAAGTTCTCGGGTAACAAGTACAACTATATGGAAGTATCTTAAGGACGCGGTTGATTACAAGAATGGATTTTTGTTGGAGAGAAACTATTTTTTTATCAATTGAATTACTGGTAATTGAATCTCATAGAAAATAAATTTTAATGTGTTTGATTGAAAGTGGAATTTATCAAAAAAATTATGAATTATCTAGAAAATAAAAAACCTACTTCTCCTAAGGAAAATATTTTCCTTATTTCCAAAGAAAATATGGTCATATGACCGAAAGATAGAAAATAAAAAAAATATTAATCAAACACTACAAAAGTAGAAATCTAACTGGAAAAAACCCATTTTCCATGGAAAATCATTATCAGTCAAACACATTCTGTGTAATTTTAAACATATTGGCATGACAAAAAAAAATGAATCACACCATTTGGACATACATATAAACAAAAGTTATGACAAAAAGAGCTCAAATTACCTTATTAACAAGGTACAATTAAGGGGGTTCAAAGTCATTTCGAATGTAGTAAGGTAATTTAAAGTCTTCCTTGTCATAACTCTTCTTCAATTGTATATCTAATCTAAATATGCTAATTCAGAAAAGAAAATTGTTTACTTCATACTATCCGTAGGTTTTGATAGTCGTCCAGGAACTCATTGACAAAATTCAAATAGCGTGACTAGATTGCCCGAAAAGTATAGTAGCTTGATTGCACCAAATTGAAGTACAGACACCTACTTTCATGCATGGTCAAATTTTAGTGACATCTATGTAATTATTAAGCTTATAGAAAGAAAAATTGAATTGAGAGTAGGGCTGTAAATCTAAACCGTCAAACCGCAGAACCAAACTGAAACCTCAACCTAGAAACCGTTGGTTTGGGTACACGTGAACCCGTTAACTATTTGGTTTTGACCCAAACCGAATCGCTTTGAAATGGTTTGGTCTATGTTTTAGTTTTTCCAAACTGTTTTAAACCGCCAACCCGTCTAATTTAAAAAAAAAAATTTATGACATAACTTATCTTTACTTTTTAGTACATGATCACCTATTCAATTTCTAATAAACCTAGTTAAACATAAGCATATTTCATTTCTCCATTGAACCAATTAATCACGCTTCCTCTATTCGTTACTCTCTCTCTCTTTCTCTCTCTCTCTCTCTCACACAACAAAAGCTTCCAAACTTAATTCCTCTCACCTTCATATGACACTCATCAATTTAATGTTTCATCAATTTGCATGTAACAGATTGAGCGACGATGTTCATTAAAAGTACAAAGAAAGAATGATTTCATTGGTTAAAGAATGATTACATTGGTTTCTTTGTAATATTTTATTTTTTAACTACCATCTTATTTTCTTGTAATAGTATCATCCTATTTTTTTATTTTTTATCGTAAATTTACATGTCATTTTTACTAATTACTTACCAACATTACACTTGCATTTATGATTAAAAGTAAAATGATATAAGGTATACTTTTTGGCAATTCATATTTTGTTTCGTTGTACAATGCCACATAACATTATTGTACTTAATCTTTATGGTATAATTAAAAGATCCTAGACGAATAGTTATTTCTTAGCTCATTTGGAACGTACTAATTTTTTCCGTTGACAAACCGTGGTTTGAAACCCCACCAAGCCGCAAAAATATGGTTTGGCTTGGTTTAGATTAGGAAATCAAATCATTTGGTTTGGTTTAGGAAAATTTCAAACCACTTTTAATGGTTTTGGTTTGAGATTTGATCAAAAACCACCCAAACCAAACCGCTTACACCCTTAATTGAGAGAGTGGAAAAAGGACATAAATCTTCAATTGGCTGATGTACCTTAATTTTAAGCATTTAACTCAAATTTAATATTCGACACTAGCCCTATCACATGTCGGTCCTTTTTAATGAAATTGATAGCCATTGCTCCCTTTTATTATTATCGTAAATTAAGTAACTGTGCTATTGGGATCTAAAAACGTACTATCAATATAAATAAAGTAGACGGAAAGACAAAAATTTAAGTCGATCCTGATGGTTCAGAAGTAATAAAGGTGTAATTTATTTTTTTCAATGGTGATGATCTTTTCAATCCCAACTAACAAACTTGGTGCCACATAAGTAAATTGATATCATACTTTGTTATATGTTAAATAGTTGGTTCATAGTAACAAATTGATCTTATTATAAAAAGTCGATTTTTTGCCATGAGCTACCAAGTGTTGAATAGCAAATTAGCAAATTAGTGACTACTAAAGGCTTGATAGTGTCATATATTTTAACATGAGTGTGCACAAATAAATTTGCAAGGAAAATTTAAAAGTACAAAACCGTAATTAAATTGTCCCAATACTTTATTACAATTGTACCTGTACAGGTTGAAACTTATGAAACATTGTAAAATACATAAATATTGACAGCAATCAAGATATATTCTCAATATACAATGCTACATTTTCATTAATTTTATTCCTAACGTCTTCTATTTCTAACTCAAATACTATGAGAACTTGTTAGAAGAATAGGGAAAAAAAATAGTAAGTTGAGTTGGATGTGAACTAGATATTTTATTTCGATTCATAAAAAAAATGTAAAAAAAAAAAAAAGAAAAAGGTAGAATAATGAAAGGAAGATGAGAGAATTAAGAGAAAACTAGAGATATTTAAAACTGAATGAAGGCTATGAGAAGTTCAGAAAACCAGGACAGGACTTAAGTGGGGAAGATAAATTATCAAGTAATAAGCAGAAGCATAAGTCGCAACCTGAATTTTCTATATCGTTTAGATTTTATCGCTTATAATATCATTAATTAATATGTGCATATATATATATATATATGTATGTATGTATGTATAAAAGATCTTTTTTTTTCTTTTAAAATAAGGGTACAAGATCCAATTTTGCACAATTATAACATTTTAACATTTTAAGGAGAACAATGTTTATACAACATGTGTTCTCGACACAAATATATGCATTTTGACCTGATTCGCTTTCTTTTTTATTTTTTACTTTATTTTATGACTGATTCGCATCTAATTCAGATCGGTTTATATTACAAAGTGATGGTAGGAAAAGGGAATCAGACCCTTAATAAATGGTTTAAAAGCAAACTAAGTTGTCATTAAATCACGTGAATTTTGACTACTAATTCTATTAATTGAAAAGAAATAAAATAAGGAATAATTGTAAAAATAGCAATTAAATTTAAAAACTGAGAAAAAAAAGAAAAAGAAAACAACAATTTGAAGTAAGAACAAAAATATTGACATTCCCTTGATTCTCGACTCTCTTCCTTTCTTCCTCCCTTGCCACCCGACCTCCCATACCCGCCGCTGCAGTCATATCTAACTCCATTATCTTCTATTATCACCACCCATATCCAACCTCCACCCTACATCCACCACCGGCATTGCTTGCCGGCAAATGGTGCTACACATCTACAGTAGTGATTGGTGGCACTATAAATCTATACTACCTTTCTCGCCTAAGCTGTCGGTGCCCAATGGGTGTTGGTGTTATTGGTTTCACTCATTTTTGTGTGTTGGTGTTGGGAGTATATTAATGTAGGTCGAATGCAATTTTTTTTTTTTTTTGGGAGATAAAGAGTAGATTTTAGTTTCTAGGTCTAAAAGTTTCTATTTTTCTAATTTTGCAAAATAAGTTATATGTTCAAAGTTGCAATTATCTTTTTGTCATTACTCTGATTTTCGCATACAATTAACAAAAATGAATGGTTAACCCTAATGAGGACATCGGAGTCATCTGGGAATAATAAATAGCGGATTCAAAGACATTGTCAAGAGCATTAGAGACTCATGTTGGAACCATTCCGTTCAACTTTTTTTATTGGACTTGAGAAGACTTTAGCAGCTAGGAGAAAAGATGGTGACAAAAGGATATCTCTGACACAGTCCTCTAGTAGGCTTGAAGCTCTAGATAAGCTCAACGATTTCAAAGCTCAATCAATGTAAAGATACAATTGAGAATAACATTCTTCCATCTGGTAGAGAAATCTATCTGATCCATAATGCTCGTCAAGTTCATTCTACTATGTCATGTGGCTTGCTCATATAGAGCCATTACATCTCGTTCTCAAGGAGTGCATGCGCTCAAATGTTACCATCACATATCCACATTGTTCGTAAATATACCGGCCAGTAATTGAAAGTACTTTGGTAATCTAAGACCATAGATGGGAGGATGGCTTTCAGTCTATTAGCCACTGCTTTAGATACAATCTTGTAGAGCACATTGGAGAGGCTCCAATATTGTATGAATATTCTGGATAGAACTCATATAAATTCCCATTTTGAGCAAAATGCATGGCCATATGTTATGTATAACATCCGAATATCCTGAATTGGATCTATCATCTTTTTTTTGTGGCTATATATATAAGCAACTGTTATTCCGAACTCATTTTCCTACCTTTGCAAGATTCCAGAATCTCTATTTTCGTTTTTTTTTTACCACCACAAGTCATGCATATTGAATAACCACCCATTGACTTTTTTTTTTTTTAAAAAAAAAATCTTTTTCCATATTTATTTTCAACCAACTTTTTGTTGCAATTTTCTTGCCAAACCATTACCCACCTCATTTTTTTTCCTTTTATCCAGCAATTAACACAATTTTCTGCAAAAAGAACGTTCTCCCCTTACATGAAGAGAACTGCAAACGTATGGCGGAGATGGCAACCCATGCAGCCTACTTTCCATTCTCATGCAGAATTTGTCTGGCCCACCATTTAAATTTTAAAGCACAAAATTCAGTCAAGCCCTTACTGTCACACCCCCAATTTCATTATTATTTTATCTCGAAATATCGATAGCGGAAGTGTTATCTCAATTCAATATCGAGGGTGGGACTTTACGAATACAATTCAAAAGTATTGAGGCACTTTCGCTGTGTACTCTGATAATTAAGTGTATTTCAGCCATTCACAGCGAAACTTCAGCCACGTACCGAAGTCTTGTTCACATACAGGTATCTCATTCGCATAATATGGCCACAAAGCTTTTGATTCAATACCTACAGGATTGTAGGAAATGTGGGTCAGTACAAAGTACCCAGTGAATAACGATATGCATTGGCTCATGATCAAATGAAAGGAGGCCATAATACGATTCAATAACAAGTTGCGTCACCACTAGCTTAGCCTTTACCCGTAAGCGCAATACAAAGATTCAATAAAAATTCAAAATGGATAAGACCTCACAGCAAGGCCATAGTATCACAAAGCAAAGAAAAAGGGTAAACGGCGCCACTAGCGATGCCCAAGAACAAGGAACAATTGTTTAACCAAAGCAATAGTGCACCATAAATAATCAAATGCCAAAGCAAAACAATAGGGGCATAAGGAGCAATTACAATCAAATATTGAATAGCACATATAGTTATGAAAGATATGAGCTTCTAAGAGGGGGGGAGCTAAGGCACATGTTACTTACCTCAAAGAATTGCCAAAGATTGTTTCAATAATTCTAACGTAGAAAAATTCCTCCAAAACCTTGATATTTCTCAATTTAAGTTGTTTCCATAAGTTGGGATCCTTCTATATATAGAGATGACTCTTTTTCGAGCAAAAAACTAGGTGTTTGATAGGTTTTTATTGGTGTTCTTAGTCCCTGGCAACTTTTGGACGAGTTAGGGGGTTTTGGGAGACATTGGGGATGGTTTTGAGGGTTGGGAAACCTTGAGGACCCCTATGCCCTATTTATAGTAGTTAGGATTTAGTTGTTTCTAATAAATCTTTGAAATCCGCCAATCACATCGTGACACATGGCGAGATCCGGTGCCGTATACATGTTGGGGTGACTTGGCCAAATGAGGTTCACACGTTTATTGCGTGAGAAATCCTTATACTTTGTATTGTCTTGTAATTAAGTCACTATACTTTTGACTCATATCAATTAGTAACTAAATTCTTTCTTTAATCGACATATGAGCTTCAACCTTGAGATCTTCCAATGTAATTTGAGCAATTATGCCATCATCATTGACCACGTAGCTGAATTCGGGGTTAAATTTTCCGGGATGTTACACTTACTCACCCACCACCATCCCAAAACTCACTCTAACCCCATCCCCAATTTCTGTGTCTCTCTCCAATCCTCTAAAACCCACCCTTCTCCCACCCAAAGAAAAATTCCGGCCATGCTAAACCATTTACCATCGACAGAGAAGTGCATACCGGCATGAATCATTGTGCCGCCACCGCCATTTGGTGACTGAGTCTAAATCCATGCCTTGGAGCATTCCAATTGCAATCAATTCCTTGACAACAGTGCATGGAACTTAGTTAGTACCAAAGACATAATAGAATGGAAAAATCTGAGATACTGATATGAAGAAACCATTTTGGGGATGGTGATATGGATTGTACGATGAACATCAATATAGAAGGTTGGGCTCTTTGATTATTGAACATCAAATTCTTGATTATATAAACATCAAATTCTTGCTTCACATCTTTGATTATTGATTCATGTCTCCCATTCTTGCACTGGGCTTTTTGTCTCTCCACTAATTTTTTAGCTGTAAGCTATAAAGTTAAATGTATAAGCATCTTATTTCTCCACTATAACACAAGGCTCCTAGGTTGAAAAGGAAAGTAGATGAGCAGCTAGGTTGTGTTATTTCCAAATTTAGTAGAGTAATCTAGTTATATAATTTCACATCTACATTTATAGAAGAGGAAAACTGGTGCTAGCTTTCTGTGATGGCTGCGTTTGCATATGAATGTCCATTTTCTGACTCGATAGTTCTCCCATGACCCACATGTAGTAAAATACCAAATGTTCATGTATGCTTAGATGATTGCTGATGAATCGGGGAATCTCAAAGTCATTTTATACTAATGCAATTATTGCATTTTTTGAAATTTATGTTCTTTTCCGTTCCCCACTAGTTAATTCTGTTAAGATCGGATCCGTGCATAATTGTTTGAAACATCTTAAGAAACTTACACTTTAGATACATTTAAAAGTCCGATCTTTTTAATTCGTTATCTACCGTGGATGTTTTCTGTGTTCATTTTGGTTAGATTTGCTACTGCTGTTTAAGAACTATATAGTAATGATGCGGAAATTTGATATCTTAAGATCTCTGTTCCCGTCGATAGGTTTAGACTCAGTCACCAAATGGCAGCAATGGCACAACAATTCATACCGAGCGTGCCCTTCTCCATCAATGGTAAGTGGTTTAGCGTGTCCGGAATTTTTCTTTGGGAGGGGAAAGGTTGGGTTTCTAGGGACTGGAGGGAGACACAGAAATTGGAAATGGGAGTCATAGTGAGTTTTCGGATGGGGTGGATGGGTAATGGTTTAATTGAATTTTGTGCTTTAAAATTTAAATTGTGGGCCAGCTAAATTCTGCATCAAAATGGAAAGTAGGC
>CAVNYN010270624.1:0-41579 GCA_963692815.1 Nyctanthes arbor-tristis | reverse complement strand
AAAATATTAATTTTGAAAGGGGTGAGTATTTCATAGAAATACTCAGTAAACTCAGCGCAATATTAAACAATATATACTACAAATATGCACATAAAAATGCAATTCACATCTCATAAGCCTCCAATAGTCTTTACTCGAAAACAAGCATTGTATGGTAAATGCGGGTTTCTGACTCTCGTCTCATGCCCTAAGACATATAAAATACTAGCGTGCATAGTAACATCATAACATGCATGCAAAGTCTATGCATAGTGGTAAAGCATATGCAAAAGTCTCATCTTGTCTCGTCTCAGGTATAAAGCAATTAAGCTCATACAAATAATATATAAGAACATAAATCACACTCTATACGTACATTCATAGAACAATCAATTAATATTAGTGCTACTTTTGAGAAAATATCTTTAGAAAAGAGTCTACCTCAAGTTTTACCAAGTCGAGTTAATGGGCAAGGCCTACTCACTTTGTTCTTCACTCCTCGCCTATAAAAGGATATAAAACTCAAATTAGGATTTGTTTAGGAGAAATGAGCTATTTAAAAAGAAATATTTTTTTTTAAAACTAAGTTATAATAAAATGACTATATGAAATGCCTAAGGATGTAGTGCCTAATGTGGCTAATACCCATAAGTTAAGGAAAACTAGGAAATCAAGGATTAACCAAAATTTAAGTATAAAAATAAATGAATTTATTTAAACTAATTTAGAAATCCTTAAAAATTCAATAATCCAAAAATTAAAATTTAAATAGCTAAAGTCATTAAATCTCATTTTTAATGGAAATTCAAGCTTTAATAAAAATAAACATAAACTAATTTAGGGGTTTGAATAAATAAAGTCTAAACATAGACTAAAATTAAAATCTTATAAACTTTTAAAACTAATTTGGAAGAATCCCAAAACAAGAGACTAAATTACTTGAAAATAAAAGTTTATAGGCTAAAATAAATAAAATAGAAGTTCTGGGCCCATCCGGAAGGGATCAAAATTTCAGGGCCAAAGATAACCCAAATAGAGCCTTATGTGCTTATTTAAACCAAGACAGGAAATTTAAAGCTTAAATGAAACAAGTTAAAACATTGGGGGCAGAAATTTAAATATCCCAAAGTCTTATTATTTACCCCCCAAACCCCCCCATTCTGGCCGAAAACAGAGACGCATCAGAGGAGGGGAGGAGCTGCCAGATTCGTCATCCACGCTAGTGAAGCCCGCGCCGGACATGGCGCTCGGTCCCCAATGTGACGACCATGGCCGCAAGGGACAATTTCGGGCACAAGCATGGCAGAGACGGAGTAACCGAGCTGAAATTAGTCAAGGACTCGTCCCAAAAATTTGAAAAAATTATGAAATATATTGCATAAAAAATAAAGGCAAAAGCTTGGGCTTCGTTCCTAGTTGTGAGATTGGTAGAAAAAGTGAAGTTTTGTGGTGTAAAAATGGTGATGCTGTATGGTGGCAGTGGAGGTCGGCAGCGGCTGAGGTGGTGCACGGTGGTGGGAGTTTGTTCCATTTCTCTTCTTGATCACTTCTTGTAAGATGAAATGCATCAAATGTTGAAAATTGAGGAAAAATGCTTGTTTGGATAAAGAGGCAGTGTGTGTGTGTGTGTGTGTATGTATGAAGTTTTTTCCATAAATCTTCTTTGTGTAAGAAATGTTGAAGGTGTAAAAATTTGTCTTGGTTGTTTTGAACAAAGTAGTATGTATGTATGCATCCAATATGAAAATGTAGGAAAATTTTGCTTGTTTGAAATAGGCAGTGTGTATGTAGGTGTAATTGTTGAATATATGAAAGGTATTTGCAGAAAAATTTTGGGCCTAATGAAATTGTGTACGTATGAATTTGATTAAGGTAACGGAATTTCACCAGCCTTGTTATCTAAATGATGCTTGGAAATTGAAGTTCAAACATGAATATTTACTTTGCATTGGATGAAGATGATGGTGAATGCTTGTAGAAATTTCCCAAAGACGAGGAGGAAGAGGGATGAACATTTGAAGAGGAGAGGGTGGCCTTGCACTTGGCTGCTGGATCAGATTTTGGGCTAAGGGAAATGGCTAGCAAGTTTCTTATATTCTTTATTTTGGGTATAGGGTTTTATGAGAATGGAGATGTTGAATGAAGACCACCATTTGTGAAAAAGTTTTTAAATTCTTGGGTTTAATTGGGCTACAAGCTTTGGATTAAGGCCTTTGTGCTAAAGGTTGCCCAACAACAAATAATCAATGAAGTTATACATATACATATATATTTATATATGCTCTAAGTTGTTAAATGAGTAAAAAAAATATTTGTAAAATATTAATTATACTAACTTATTTAAATGGCTAATTAAATGGTAAATAAATAAATTCTTATTTAAGATAAATCCTTATTATTATGCATAATTAAATTAGGTTAAAGAATTAAATTCGAAGAAATTAGTACCGATGCGACTTAAGAATTTGAAATTTTAGAATTTATAGTTTTAAAGTTTCCGCTCGCTACAACAATAGTTATCAGGCAACTATCGGCATGGCTCTATATGACGTTGTCGTTCTCCAATTTACTGGGATGAGGTTGGTGAAAGAAAATTGTTAGGACCAGATTTAGTTTAGAAAACAGTTAAGAATGTTGATAAAATCATAACGAGAATCAAGGTAGCTCAAGAATGACAAAAGAGTTATGCTGATAAAAAGAAAATATATTGAATATCAGGTCGGAGATAAAGTGTTTCTTAGAGTGGCTCCTGTTAAAGGTGTTTTGCGATTTGGGAAGAAGGGAAAGTTGAGGCCTAGATTCATTGGGCCTTTTGAAATACTTGAGAAAGTGGGAAATATGGCTTATTGACTGGCACTGCCACTAGAATTATCTGCGGTGCATAGTGTATTTCATGTCTCTATGCTTAAGAAATATGTCCACGACCCAAGCCACGTTGTCAATACCTAGTCAGTGGATGTGAGGATAGATTAGACATATGATGAGGTGCCAGTATGTATTTTAGAAAGTAAGCTACAAACTGTCAAGAGACGAGAGGTTCCGTTCGTCAAAATCCAGTGGGATATGCATGGTGTAGACAAGGCTACTTGGGAGAAAGAAGAAGATATCCTAGCCAAGTATCCTGACATCATAGATGTACTAAGTTAAATTTTGAGGACAAAATTTTTGTTCAAAAACTTTCGATAAATTTGAAATGCATTTTTGTAAAGTCGTTATAGTCTCCTGGTTAACTTAAACAAATTTTATACTCGTGCTCATCTGGTTTAAGTACTAGATATAAAGTTATTTTTAATTCTAGCCGTGACCAGTTTATTTTAAGCCCAATTCTTAATAATTTATTGTGGCCTAGATTAGTTTACTAAGAATCATTCTTTTAACTGTGATTTTGGCCCAACTTCTTAGCCCATTAAGCCTCCTCCTCCCTTAGACGCATTTGCACTCCTTCCATCTTTAACCAAATCCTGTATTAATCATCATGTGTGAACACACTACCGATTACTACAATTTCAGCAAGAAATCCATTATCAGCCTAAATCACGTCCCCGTTCTCCATTCATTCCTAAATAGAAAAGACAAACATACTCAATTTACTCCCATCTTCCTTCCTCATTACCCCAAGTAACAATATAAATGGATGCCTCTTTCACCGTTTTACATCCACCACAAAAGTCAACACACCCTCTTCTTGTTCCATTCAAGCTGGTAAGTAGCTCCTCACCGCCAGGCCGCCATAGTTGTCCTACCACCACCAAATGGTACTTCACCTAGCCCATATTTGGCCGCCACTGCTGCCTAGAGTCAAACCTGATTCCACAGCAAAGGCCACCACCGCCGCCACTCCTTTAGCCCACGTGCTCTAGACCCAGAAATTTAAGCCAAAAACGAACACCCCGAAACTCACCCGCCAGAAACCCTCAACACTTCAGCCGGAATTGAACCGCGCCTCGAAGCACTACCTAGCTTTGACTTTTCAGCCTCAATCATGAACCTTCGAACTCAACACACTACAACGACGTCCATTCTCGAGATCCCACTAGCACCCAAATTCCAGCGCACGCACCGTCACCATTATTCTTTTGTCTTGAACTCTCTGTTTTCTTTTTGTTTTATTTCCTTCTGGCTTCTGCTAAAATGAAGAGAAAGTGAATGGTTTGGTGTTTAGTAAATGATTTTTGCACCCCAGGTCCCTAGGTTTTGTTTACTCAAAAATCAGTCCCTCTAGTTTTAATTTTAGTCATTTAAGGATTTCAAATTTTCGATTTTACCTTCCGACCCTTAAAGTTCGACTTGCACCTTTTGGTCCCTAGCCCTATATTTTTGAATTATTCAATTTATATTATTCAATGTATGTTGAGCAACACAAAGACCACTTGAGGGTTGTATTGGAAACTTTGCGAGAGGAGATACTCTACCCTAAATTTAAGAAATGTGAGTTCCGACTGGAACGAGTTGGCTTTTTGGGACACATTATGACAGCTAAAGGAATCGAAGTGGATTCTTCCAAGGTGAAGGAGGTAATAGGTTGGCCAAAACCTACTAACATTGGAGAAGTCAAGAGCTTTCTTGGATTAGCCGGTTATTACCGGAGATTTATTGAAGGTTTCTCTAAGACAGCAGGCCTCTTGACTCAACCGATTCGAAAGGCTATTAAATTCCAGTGGTCTGATAAGTGCGAGTAGAGCTTCAAAGAGTTGAAGGACCGATTGGTAACGGTGCCAGTTTTGGCTATACCTGATGGTTCTGATGGCTTTGTCATCTATAGTGATGCATCCAAACTTGGGTTGGGTTGTGTGTTGATGCAAAAGGGGAAGGCGATAGCTTATACTTCAAGGCAATTGAAGCAATATGAGCAGAATTATCTAATGCACGATTTGGAACTCGTGGCAGCAGTACACGCTTTGAAGATTTGGCGTCACTACTTATATGGGAGCAAGTGTGAAAGCTCTTCCGATCTCTGACCACAAGAGCCTGAAATACTTCTTCACCCAGAAAGAGTTAAACATGAGGTAACAAAGGTGGTTAAAGTTGGTGAAAGATTATGACTGCACCATACATTACCACCCAGGTAAAGCTAATTTGGTGGATGATGCCTTAAGCAGAAAAGGAACAGGTCAACTGTCAGCCTTGGGTACATACATGAACAATTGATTCGTGATTTTCAGAATTTGCGGATAGAAGTGATGACTTCGACTAATCAAGGTCTGATAGGCAAGCAAGCTTAATAATTAAGCCTGATCTATGAAATCAGACTATGCTAGTACAGAAAGGTGACAAATTTCTAGAGAAAATGCGTGTTGATATCGGAACTAATAAGAGAGTTGGATTCGAAGTTTCAACAGACGATGCTTTAATGTTCAGGGGGTGACTTTACGTCCCAAATGACGAGCCCATTAGGAATGAGATCTTGAGTGAAGCTCATTCCGCCCCATATGCAGTGCATCCTGGTGGGATAAAGATGTATAGAGATATGCGTGACATGTTCTGGTAAGGAAATATGAAAAGGAACATCACAGAGTTTGTATCGAAATGCCTAGTGTGCTAGTAAGTTAAAGTAGAACATCAAAGGGCATCGGGACTATTGAATCCTTTGGAAATCCCAGAATGGGAATGGGAGAAAATTTCCATGGACTTTATGGTTAGCCTTCCAAATTAAAGTCGCCCAGAGGTCACGATGCATTTGGGTTGTAGTCGATCGACTTACCAAATTAGCTCATTTTCTACCAGTTTGGATGACTTTCAGTTTGGATCAACCTATTTAGATTTATGTTAGAGAGGTTGCCCGACTACAGGGGTGCCAGTATCAATTGTATCAGACAGAGATCCTAGGTTCACTTCGAGGTTTTGGAAAAGCCTCCAGACAGTTATAAGGACGAAGTTAAATTTCAGTATAGCTTATCACCCACAGAGGGATGCGCAATTTGAATGGACTATCCAAGTGTTAGAAGATATGTTAAAAGCTTGCACACTAGACATGGGAGGCAACTGGGAAAGGCATCTACCATTGGTGGAATTTGCTTATAACAATAGTTATCAAGCAACTATTGGCATGGCTCGGCACGAAGCTTTCTATGGCCGACGTTGTCGTTCTCCAATTTGCTAGGATGAGGTAGGTGAAAGAAAATTGTTAGGACCAGATTCAGTTCAGAAAATAGTTAAGAATGTTGATAAAATCAGAACGAGAATCAATGTAGCTCTAGACCGACAAAAGAGTTATGATGATAAAAAAAGAAAAGATAAAAATATCAGATTGGAGATAAAGCATTTCTTAGAGTGGCTCGTGTGAAAGGTGTTTTTCTATTTGGGAAGAAGGGAAAGTTGAGGCCTAGATTCATTGGGCCTTTCGAAATACTTGAGAAAGTGGGAAATGTGGCTTATCGACTGGCACTGCCACCAACATTATCTGTGGTGCATAGTGTATTTCATCTCTCTATGCTTAAGAAATATGTCCACGACCCAAACCACATTGTCAGTACCCAGTCAGTGGATGTGAGGACAGACTTGACCTATGATGAGGTGCCAGTATGTATTTTATAAAGAAAGCTACAAACTGTCAAAAGACGAGAGGTTCCATTCGTCAAAATCCAGTGGGATAAGCATGGGGTAGACGAGGCTACTCGGGAGAAAGAAAAAGATATCCTAGCCAAGTATCCTAACGTCATAATTGTAGTAAGTTAAATTTTAAGGACAAAATTTTTGCTTTAAGAGGGTAAGATTGTAGCGACCAAAAACTTTCGATAAATTTTAAAGGCATTTTTGTAAAGTCGCTATAGTCTCCTGGTGAACTTATACAAATTTTATACTCGTGCTCGTCTGGTTTAAGTACAAGATATAAAGTTCAATTTAATTCTAGCCGTGACCAGTTTATTTAAAGCCCAAATCTTAATAATTTCTTTTTTCCCAAATTAGTTTACTAAGACTCATTCTTTTAACTGTGATTTCAGCCTAACTTCTCGGCCGATTAAGCCTCCTCCTTCCTCCAACCTGTTTTCACTCGTTCCATCTTTAACCAAACCATGTATTAATCATCCCGTGTGAACACACCACTGATTACTACAATTTCAGCAAGAAACCCATTATCAACCTAAATCACGTACCAATTCTCCATTCATTCGTAAATAGAAAAGACAAACAGAATCAATTTACTCCCATCTTCCTTCCTCATTACCCCTAATACCAGTATAAATAGATGCCTCTTTCACCATTTTACATCCACCACAAAAGTCAACACATTCTCTTCTCGTTCCATTCAAGCTGGTAAGTAGTTCCTCACCGTCGAACTGCCATAGTCATCTGACCACTGCCAAATTGTACTCCACCCATATTTGGCTGCCACTGCTGCCTAGAATCGAACCCGATTCCATCGCGAATGCTACCACTACTACCGCTCCTTTAGCCCACATGCTCCATACCTAGAAATTTAAGCCAAAAATGAACACCCAACTGTTCGGCCGGAATAGAACCGTGCCTCGAAGCACTACCTAGCTATGACATTTCAGCCTCAACCATGAACCTTCAAATCCACTACGCTACAACAACCTCCATTCTCGAACCCACTAGCAACCAAATTCCATCGCACGCACCATCGCCATTTTTCTTTTCTCTTGAACTCTCCATTTTATTTCCTTCTGGCTTCTGCCGAAATGAAGAGAAAGTGAATGGTTTTGTGTTTATTAAATGTTTTTTCACCCCCAGGTCCTTAGGTTTTGTTTACTAAAAAATCAGTCCCTCTAGTTTTAGTTTTAGTCCTTTAAGAATTTCAAATTTCTGATTTTACCTTCCAACCCTTAATGTTTGACTTGCACCTTTTGGTCCCTAGCCTTATATTTTTGAATTATTCAATTTATATTATTCAATGGATGTTGAGTGACACAAAGACCACTTGAGGGTTGTGTTGGAAACTTTGCGAGAGGAGAGGCTCTACGCTAAATTTAAGAAATGTGAGTTATGGCTAGAACGAGTTGGCTTTTTGGGACAGATTGTGACAGTTAGAGAGGTGGAGGCGGTAATGGGTTGGCCAAAACCTGCTAACGTTGGAGAAGTTAGAAGCTTTCTTGGATTGGCCGGTTATTACCGTAGATTTATTGAAGGCTGCTCTAAGATAGCGGCCCATTAACTCAACTGAGTCGAAAGGCTGTTAAATTCCAGTGGTCTGATAAGTGCGAGTAGAGCTTCAAAGAGTTGAAGGACCGATTGGTAACGGCCCCAGTTTTGGCTATACCTGATGGTTTTGATGGCTTTGTAATCTACAGTGATGCATCCAAACTCGAGTTGGATTGTGTGCTGATGCAAAATGGGAAGGTGATAGCTTATGTGTCAAGTGAATTAAAGCAATATGAGCAGAATTATCCAACGCATGATTTGGAACTCGCAGCAGTAGTGTACGCTTTGAAGATTTGGCGCCACTATTTATATGGGAGAATGAGTTAAACATTGACCGCAAGAGCCTGAAATACTTCTTCACCCAGAAGGAGTTAAACATGAGGCAACAATGCTAGTTGGAGTTGGTGAAAGATTATGACTGCATCATACATTACCACCCAGGTAAAGCTAATGTGGTGGCTGATGCCTTAAGCAGAAAAGGCGTAGGTCAACTGTCAGCCTTGGGTACAGTAAAGGAACAATTGATTCGTGATTTTCAGAATTTGCGGATTGAAGTGACGACTTTGGCTAACCAAGGGTCTAGCAGGCTAGCAAGCTTAACAATCAAGCCTGATATAAGTAATCGGATTTTGCTAGCACAGAAAGGTGACAAGTTTCTAGAGAAAATACGAGTTGATATCGGAACTAATAAGAGAGTTGGACTCGAAGTTTCAGCAGACGATGCTTTGATGTTCAAGGGTGACTTTGTGCCCCAAATGACAATGTAGTAACTTTCAAAAAAAAAACATGATGTAGTAATTTGAGTTGTGACGTAGTGGTTGAATACTCAAACGTCATATAAAAAGGCCTGACTTCTAATCACACCTACCCCTCTGCCAATTCCTCCACCCCTATCTCCACCCGTATTTAAAAAAACACATATGATGTAATATTTAGTATGATCAATGGTAATAAATAGCTTTATTCTACAAATTAAGGAAATGATCTTTTGACTTCTTATTTTGTTCTTATTCTTATAATAATGAGTAATTTAAATGTTTGTTACACAGTTAATGATAACATATATTATAACATAAAAACTTAGTACAACAAAATAATTACTCAGTGCAACAAAAATAATTACCGCTGGATGGATCAATACGTTCTTATGATTGTTGATAGTATTTAAAATATATTTAAATTTATGATATCATTATTGCATACAAGAAAAAAGTTTGTAATCATTTATGATTCTCAAAAACTATTATCTAAACAAAAAAAAAAGCTATTATCTAAACAAAAAAAAAATCAACACTATTATTTAAACAAATCACTTAAAAAATATTAATTTGAAGGGGACTACATATGCTATTTTTGTGTTTAATATTGTGATTTAATCTTGAAATTGAAATAAGACCACAATAAATACTAAAGATTAATTTTGGGAATTGAAATTAAGTAATACACTAAATTGAAATTAGGTAAATGACATGGGATAAGAAGTAAAAATAGAATTTGAAATTAAAAAGAAAATTAAATGGGAGTTACAAATTATCACACTAAATGTTTTAAGGGAGGTATACAACGGGGGTTACTATTTTAATTTCAATATCAAAACTTGTTCTTGAAAGAGTAGTTGAAATTGAAATAAAACACAACAAATACTACACTAAAGTTAATGAGACCTGGCCTGTTTGACTAGGTTGGGATCCTGAGATTCAAGTCCTACCAACTGCGATTTTTTTTGAGTTTTTCTAACTAGATAGTTAGTTTTTTTTTTTCAATGTATTTATTACTTTGCATCACACTCACTTGGATGTAACTCTTATACATTTGTACCATTGTGATGCAGATCTATTAAACTTGCAATTGTTCAAAGAAAAAAAACCTGCACTAAAGATTAATATTGAAATCGAATTAAAGTTAACCACAATAAAGACTAAAAATTAATCTTGATACCAAAATTAATTACTACACTAAAAATAATTAAATAATTATTTGTGTTCATCAACATCTACAAGAAATACAGCTTGTTGAGACAACATATATTGGGACGATTCTATTGTCACCTCTGAAAACCAGGCCTATTAGGATGTCGGGGGTGTCATCCCAATAGATTACGAAGGTTATAGAGGCAAGTAAACATCACGGCAATAGAGGTGAACGCCATTCCTATACCAGTAAGTGCATAGGAACGACAGGTGATTGTGGTGAAATGGTAGTGTTAGAAGTGTCATTTAGTTAGATATTATTGTGCTAAGGGTGTTTTTGGTATTTTAGCTTATTAGGGTTACATACTAGGGTTTGTCATGTTTTATTATAAATAAACGTCTTTGTAATCATATAATTATTGAATATATGAAACCATTTTAGTTTTCACAGGTAGGACATCATCCCTATAGGTATGGGTGCTCTTCCGATCTTGACATTTTAGGTTTGGCTATATGGTGAGGCTTTAGAAGACTATTACAACAAGCAATTTTTGGCGTTGCAATAAGGCCCCACATCACTTCAATAGGTGTAGGTATATTAATACGAGTTTCAGCTGTTGCTATTGCCAAAAAATGTCGTTTCAAGTACATATGGTAAATTTGAAGGGGAAAAGAATTAAGAAATCAGGTAAAAGGATATTTGGCCCACTGAAAACAATGGCCAACATGTCAACCCTTTGTATAGCCCAAATAGAACTAGACACCCAGCCCAAATTGCCATAGTAGATTCATTCAAGAAGACTCTAGGCATATCTTATCTTATCTTATATATATATATATATATATATATATATGTATGTATATTAAAGTAGGATAGTAGGCATATGCAAATTTTTCAGCCAAAACCACTATCCCACTTATATATTCCCCTTTCTTTCTTTATTTTTATTTTTATTAATAATATATACGTATATATGATATATATACACATTTCTAACTAGTTAAACTTCAAATTAATCTCTGATGTCTTATATATATGTTTTTATTTTATACACATTATTATATATACGTATATAATTTTGGATATTACAAGTTAATCTCCAATCTTATATTTTTTTCATGCATATATATATACACACACACACATTCCTAATTAAACTTTAAATTAATCTGTAATCTTATGCCATTTGTTATCCATTAGTGTTTGGTATATCTATTCTATTAATCTTTAGGTTATTTTCAAAGATTTTATATTTCTTTAAAATTATAGTAATTAACAGACAAATTTCAATGTCTTGAGTTATTAAGACTTCCTTGTCATTTCGATTAAGTACTTACCGTAAGATTAATGACATAACAATAATAATAACAACGAAGTAAATTAAATTAAATCAGTTTTAAAACTTTTACTTTAATTTAATTCAATATGATAAACTGCATGTCATAAAACCAATGGCTATGCGTTTATTGCATTACTTAATTTTTATTTTTTTTGTGGGAACCTATATATTAGTAAAAATTTAAGTTAAGGGGATACAATAGTAATAATATTTGCTGATGATGATTTAGAACAAAAATAAAAAATTATTTTAGTTCTTTTTAGAGTGAAAAGTTAAAAATTAATGCTATGGGTAAATGATATAGAATTTATCATTTGTTGTAATATTACTTTCCTTGGGTCTTTTATGATAAGGGGGCATTTATTTTAGAATTTTAGAATGAATTTAGTGAATAATGATTTCTTTGGAGAATTTATGATAATAAATGAGGATATGTGAAAAATAATTATTCCAAGAATATGTGGTAAAGAATTCATTCTCATATAGAATTTATCATTTGCTGTATTACTTTTCTTGGGTCTTTTATGATAGGAGGGTGTGTACTTTAGAATTTTTAGAATGGATTTAGTGAATAATGATTTCTTTAGAGAATTTATGATACTATATGAGGATATGTGAAAATTTTTTCCAAGAATATGTGATAAAGAATTTATTCTGGTAAATGAATATTATCCACACTCTAAATGTGTTCTTAGACTTCTTGTATTGATTCTTATTGAACAAAGATATGGTGTATAGTAATTTTAGAGCTCTATAAATTTTGTATACCTTCTTTTTCATGGTTTCTAGGTTTTCATATTCAGCGTGAAATTAAATTTATATTTAAAAATTTCTCATTAATTCTCATTTTTATTAGTTAAAAGTATTGTTCAATGAATGACAATTTAATTAGCTTTATGTCAAGTGAAAGAATTGTACGCAATAAAATTGTAATTATTAGCAACATGTGCATATGAGTGAATAATACGCAATAAATTTGTGACTATTTAGTTCTTCAAATTATCATAATATACCCTACAAAAAGAATAGGTATAAAAAAATACCTTGCAAACTAAACAATTGCAAAAATACGATTTTTTTCACTCAATTATATCAAATTTTATTTTTCTCAAAAATTTTATTTTTTATTGTATTATTTTTTCTTTTATTAATTTGAATTTTTATTTCCTTAATTTGAGAGTATCACACCCAGTTATCAACTGATGTTTGCCCTAACTGGTTATTCAATTGGCGGTTGCATCGCTGAGTATCGATTGACCGTCACGACCGTTGAGCGTCGACTGGCCGTCCCACACTCAAGTACCAATTGCTTATGCCATCGAGTGTCACTTGGTCATCGCATACTTGATCGACCGACCTCATAATTGAGTATTTTTCCCAATAAGTGGTACCAACTCTACCGTGCTATCACAATCCCACTGCTACTATCCCACTACCACCAACCTATCTTAGATCCACAACCAACACTGTCATATTCCTTCATAAGAAATATGCAAATATGATTCCTTCATCACTAGATTTTTCACCATCCCACCAAACCATTAATAACCCCATTCCATAAAATCTTTGATTTTTTTCTACTATGACTCATCTACTCGGCGGCTTTATACATTGGGTGAATGCATATTGGATTAGTGCAGCAACTTTAGATCTCGTGAGATATCAGGTATGGTTTCACAAAAATTTAGGCCAAGATATGGGCGCAACTACGAGTTTCACAATGGTATAAGTGGGGAAAAATATTTGGGAAGAAGAAGAAGGTGGTGAAATAAACTATGGTTAATTATAGGGTATCAAATTTGCCAAGAGAGATATCATGGTCTGATGGTGATACCATGGCCTGAAAACACTTCTCGAGTTCTCAACTATTGCAGATCTGAAATTGGATCTAAAAATGTGTTTCGTTGGTTGTTTCTGATGGTGAAAGCGATAGTGTTAGGTGGTGGAGATTGGTGGTGAAGGGTTGTTTCTAGTTCATGGCGGTTGGTGGTCGGTGGGACAGTGGTGGTGGTGGTGGGTGAAGAAGAATAATACCAATGGGGGGTTTTGGGTGATCCAATGGCTGGCGAGTGAACATTTTGGGGGGTTTTGGGTGATGTATACAAGGTTTTCACGTTTTGAATTAAAAATTAATTTTAAGAATGAAATAAAAAATTATTATAATAAAAAAAATAGGTGTAAACTATGAGTCCTATTTTGGCACTATACATACGGCTGTATGCCATTGGGTGCCATATGTATGGCACTAGATCAATTTTAGTAAAATTCCGTGTAAACTTTTTGAATAGAAAGAAAAATGGATATTGCTGTGGTAAATATTTTGTCAAGGGAGTAAAGGAAAAAATAGTAATGCATTGATAACTGAACTAGAACATAGATGCTGCAAAACCATTTAAGTCCAAATAATAGTTCCATAATGATGCAGACAAATCAGTGTCGGTCCTGTCGTCATTGGGGCTCTAGACGAACTCTAAAAAATAGACCCCCATAATGGGTAACACAGGGATAGAAAAAAATGACTGGGGGTTGGAAGGGGGCGGATCCGCTGCCCCTGAAAATTTTTTTTATACTATGTTTCTTAATTTTTTTCGTGACCTTTAAGAGCTCTTCCCAAATTATGTTAATCTCTGAATTATCACTAGCCAATCTAAAAATTCATCAATCCTGAACTAAACTAATAAACTAGTAAAACATTAAACATCATCCAAAATTCATCAATCCAAAACTAAACCAATAAATCATAAAACATTAAACATCATCCAAAATTCCTCAATCCTAAACTAAACCAATAAACTAGAAACACATTAAACACCATCATTCTAATTCCTCAATCCTCATTCCTCAATGGCTCAATTGGGAGATCAAAATCATCAGGATCCTGAGCAAGAGATCATTCCTCTCCTTTTCACATTTTTTGGTCCCTAAGAAAATAGCCAGATCTTCATCTACTTCCCTCATTACCATCCCAAGATCCCTATTTGGTGGCCTACAATGAACAGAAACCTGCATTTGCAAGTCAAAATCACAATGCCAATCTCCCCAATATCTTATTTACTGCCAAAAGCAATACAAGAAGATGAATAAAATTCCATAAAAATCCAAAGGCTAATCAATGAACCCCAACAAAAGAACAATCAAGTTCACATGGATCCAAATCGAAAACAAGATTCTAATAGCAAGCTTCAACTCCCACCCCACCTCAAACCCAGTTAAAACTTCTTTACATAATCAGGAATTTCAGCTAATTTTTGCAAGAAACACACTCAAAACCACCAAAAATCAAGACTTGAACTTTTACCCAGCTACAAAAATGATCTACAAAATGTATGTGAATACATTACAAAGAAAGAGCTGATACTTACAGCCATTGTTATGAAAATGAAGAACTGTTCAGGAGCTGCAACCTTCAAGGAGAGAGAAAGAGAGAAAAAAGATAATCCAAGAAAATGGTTTAAACAAGCTGCCACGGAGGGAGATCGTGGAGAGCTGAGTAGCAGCCGACGACAGCCAGCGGGGCAGCGGGCGACAGCCAGCAGCAGCCAACAACCAGCAATGGCGATTGATTAGCGTCCCGACTTGGCGTCCAGCCCAGCGATGGCGAATTGAATAAAGCAATTGAATTGATTGGAGAGTTAGGGTTCTTCAATTTTTAGGAAATTTGGGTTCTTCATTTTGGGTTTTTTTTTTCAATTGGCAAATTTGGAGGTGAACAAGATCTTTTTTTTTTTTTTTTTTTTTTTTTTAAGGGCTGAATTTTTGATTTTTTGCAAATAAAAAAAATTTTTTGGGGAATATTTAACATGGGCCTTGACTTTTTTGTTTTTGGGCTCCTAGATTCTAATTTGTGCCCTGATAATTAATTATCAAGAAAAAGTTGATTTGCATTTTGGGCCAGGTATAATAAACAAAAACGACGCTCTTCCGATCTCTGGGCCTGAGGCGGCGGCGGCATTGTTGGCCTCGGCCCAGGACCGGCCTTGAGACATGATAATTAGATTAAGATATAGCAATATGGTATTGTTGACAAGCGACAATCATTCAAGAAAAAAAGTGGAAAAGATAGAGTGAAAATATAGTGAAAAGATATAGATTAAGATATGTTGATTTCAAGCAATATTATAATAGCTTTTGCATTATGAGATTAACATAGATCATTTCATTTGGTGAAGGGTCATATTTGCTTCAAAGCAGGATTGAAGGCAGTCATGTATTGTTTCATCAAATACGTAGATGTTCATTCGTCTGAAGTGGTGTTGTCACCAAACGCAACATCAAACTAGAAAAATGTCCTTGTATCTACACTATGATTGTATTCTTTTGACATATTATCTTCTTCTTCTTTGCTTAAAACTGGGAATGGAAGATCATAGATCTTGATAGTCTGTGTGCTGTTGATGCATAAATTTATTCAGTAGTCATTGACTTGAGTAACAAATCAATACTTAGAAAATGGGTAAAGCTATCTGATTTTGAGTTCTCATCTTTATTTGTGGCATTTATTCATAAAATTTGCATCTTTACATGTATTGTTCTTTTAGTAGTTATCTACCAAACTGAACTACACATGTTTCTACTCCATAGGTGACTTAAAATCATTTCTAAAAGGTCACATCCCATGTAATTTTTACATCAAAAAAATCGCGTATAGATTAAAATCTTAGATTTACACAAAAATCACATGTTGTGTAACTTTTTCTTTTAAAAAGTCACAACGTAAAAAGTCACATTTTATGTAGCGTTTTCAACTAAAAAGTCACGTAGAGATTAAAATAATAGATTTTACATAAAAATCACGTTTTGTATAACTTTTTGTTTTAAAAAGTCACATATAGATTAAAATTCTAGATTTATATAAAAATTGCATTCCGTGTAACTTTTTCTTTTAAAAAGTCGCATAATAATTATTTCACGTTTACTTGATATGTAACAAAGTTAGTTGTAAAAAGTCACATCCCATGTGACTTTTTAATTACTTTTAAATTAGAAAGTTATATCGAAATTAAAATCATAGATTTTATACAAAAGTCAGTTTATGTGTAACTTTTCATTTTAGAAGTCGTACAATAATTACAAAACTCACATCATGTGTAAATTTTCATTTTAATGTTTATAACGATTACTGCAAACACTACTTAGAGTTGGTTAAAAAAAAAATCATGTTTTATGTAACTTAGAGTTGGTTATAAATAAATCACGTTTCATGTAACTTTCTCAATTAAAAAATCACTTTTTTTTTTTGGTTTAATTACAAGGGGAATAAAAAGGAAGGGGCACATCATATGAGATTTGAACCCGAATAACCGTTGATCCAATATTACATGCAAATTAAAATCAAAATTTATAGAAAAATCACATGTAACTTTTTCTTTTAAAAAGTCGCATAATGATTATTTCGCATTTACCATTTACCTACTTAACAGTCATTTCTTGAAAGTTACATTTCATGTAACTTTTTCATTGAAAAGTCACATACAGATTAAAATTCTAAAATTTTCATTCGTGTAACTTTTTGTTTTAAAAAGTCGCAAATAATTATTTGATATTTACTTCTTATGGCTTAGAGTCATTTTTGAAAAGTCACGTTTTTTGTGACTTTTTCATTAAAAAGTCACATACATATTAAAATCCTAAATTTACACAAAAATCACATGTCATGTAACTTTTTCTTTTAAAAAGTTGCATAATGATTATTTCACATTTACTCTATATATGACTTAGACTTAGTAGTTAAAAGTCACGTTAAGTCATAGAGATCAAAATCACATATTCGCAAAAAAGTCACGTGCTATGTAACTTTTTCTATAAAAAAGTCGCATAATAATTATTTAGTATCTTAACACATCTATTTACTAGATCTAAATTAATCTAAATTGTTGTTAGAATTAGGACCAGTTAAGCCAACATATCATTAACTCTTTAAGGCAAAATAAAAAGTTATCAATGCCCGTGTCCAAGATAGCACAATAGTTAATAATCACCTTAAAACATACCACCTGACTAAACACTAACTATATAAATTCTGAACATGTATCTTAATTTTTTACTTCCATGTATGATAGAAAGTTTATATTTAGACTATCTCACACAAATCATTCCATACATCATTTTTATTACATTGAGCATAGCTTGAAAACAAAGTAACGCGTCATATAAAAGACTGCTAGCAAATCCACTCTGTAAAGCTAAGTGAGTGTATGCCATAAATCCACAATACCACCACATGATAAGAGGAAGGATAGATTGTAAAAGAGGGGAGGAAAAAAAAAAAAAAGGAAACTAAAAATTTTTTTTGAGCATCAGAAAATTTCCCATTGAGCTGTTTGATAACATTATCTTTATAAACGATATTGATTGTGCCTTTGAACCAAAAAATCAGGTGGGATCAAGTATTCCCAATCCTACTACGAATTACATAAATAAAAAAGATAAGAAGTAAACCAGATAGCAAGCTAAAACAAATCTACTCTTTCAAAAATAACAAAAATGAAAATGAACTAAAGAAATCAACATATTTACAAGAAGTTCTAGTATGTGACACATAAAACAAGCAATATAGCATATGCAAGTTACTTATTCATCATCTATTTTAAATCAAGAGTATCTCATAGACAATCATATTTAAAAGTCACAATCTTTGACTTTTTTCAAACAAGTGAAAAAAAAAAGAAAAAGAAAAACACATACTAAATCATAATTAAAAGTAATAAAGATTGCAATTTGAAAGCAATATTGTGTCTACAAGTCACTTTTTCATCTATTTTAAAGCAAGAGTATCTCATAGACAATTATATTTAAAAGTCACACAAACTGTGACTTTTTCCAAATAAGTGAAAAAAAGAAAAAGAAAAACACATACTAAATCATAATTAAAAGTAATAAAGATTGCAATTTACAAGTCACTTATTCATCATCTATTTTAAAGCAAGAGCATCTCATAGACAAACATATTTAAAAGTCACACAAGCTGTGACTTTTTCCAAACAAGTGAAAAAAAAAATAAAGAAAAAGAAAAGCACATACTAAATCGTAATTAAAAGTAATAAAGATTGCAATTTTAAAGCAATATAGTGTCTACAAGTTACTTATTCATCATCTATTTTAAAGCAAGAGTATCTCATAGACAATCATATTTAAAAGTCACACAAACTGTGACTTTTTTCAAACAAATGAAAAAAAAAAGAAACATACATACTAAATCATAATTAAAAGTAATAAAGATTGCAATTTTAAAGCAATATAGTGCCTACAAGTCACTTATTCATCATCTATTTTAAAGTATGAGTATCTCATAGACAATCATATTTAAAAGATCGGAAGAGCGCGTGTAGGGAAAGAGTGTAGGCAATGGTGGGGGCCGCCCCAAAGAAACGCACATACTAAATCATAATTAAAAGTAATAAAGATTGCAATTTTAAAGCAATATAGTGTCTAGTCAAGGTAACAAATTCTGACAACTGATGATAAGAAGCATTACATATATTGCTTCTAGTCAGCTAATTGGTGAAAAAAGGAGATGTTTTTGGAACTATATAAAAATCTGTTCTCTCTTGAGTCAATATAAAAATCAACCTCAACTATTTTTATATCAAGCTGACTGAGCTGATGACAATCTTATACAGATATATGTATTAATTTGCGTATCAGCTACACTATTTTTTTTTATGATTGTATTAACTATTCACATTCCTGTGTGAAGTGTCAAAATTTGTCATCTCTAAGAAGAGACTGTATTTTTGTATTCAACAATTTCCGTTGTCATTTTCCCTTTGTGTAAGAAATCTTCTTTAATTTTGACAAGAAGACGCTAAATTACCTTTATATTAAGGAGAAATATATAATTAACTGAATCTTTTTGGTTGATGTTTCCTCACCACAATTCCATTTCCCTGGTTTTGTTAAATGGTTAACTAAGTTAATTATCCTAATTAGAGGTTGATTATTGTATTTTCTATTTTATTCTGGGTTATAACTATCATTTCTAATATATAAAAATCTATTATTGGGTTTTCTAACAGCATATAAAAATCTGCTTCTACCATGTAGTTCTATATTCACTCCCACTATAGACATTAGACTTTGATGACAACACAATTACAAGTTCGTTATTAGTTAACAATGGAAACACATGAGAATTAACAACAAATGGAAAAACACTGAATTCTAACACTAACACTTGAAAATTTCGTTACTAGAAATCGAAGAGCATGTTAGCAATTACATAATAATAAGGTCAGAATAACAAAGAAAATGAATCAAATGATTGCATGCAAGGAGTGAAATAATCAAGATATCCACATTCTTTGCGTTAGCAAAATTGCTGCTATTGCAAATAATTTCACCATATGGGTTTCTTTAATTCCAACAGTCTAAAGTTCCCAAGAGATCGGAAGAGCGTCGTGTACACACACGAAGAAGAAAACGTTGAAGTGATCCAAGTAACAATGAGAAAAGAAGACTAAAAAACAATGAAAATACAGTCAGAAAAAAGGTAGAACTTCAACAGTAATATGACATTGAAGGTCACAATTTGAGAAAAGTTACTAGAAATTTGACTCCGTTCAGGAAAAATCAACATGTGAATAAGCTCAATCTTGTCTGCATGAAAGACATTCATGGGGCCATCCTCATAAAATTTACAACTAAATACAAAGATTTCCTCAGAACACCTACAGCTATGGCAAATTCTTTCACCTTATGGGTTTTCTAATTAGTTCCCCAACCACACCTTACAGAAAAAGGTTATAAGCAATCAGGATAAAATGGCCTATCAAGACTCCGAGCTCTTCCGATCTGATACAGTCATAAAAGGGGAAAGCTTCAAGAGTAATGTGACATTAAAGGCTGTAATAACCAAATTAACATCTTGATAGGGAAGTTCAAGCTCCGAATCACAAAATGTTTTCTTATCATCCATACTACCACAAAATCAAAACAAAAATGAGCCATAATCTGGAGGGATGTGAAAACATGAATTGACACGCCTTCCAGGGAATTCTTCCGTTACAGGAGCTGAAAATCAACAATGTATGGAATTCAACTTAATTAGATCGAAATTAACAAATAAAAAAATGAAAGTACTGTCAATATTTATGTTTTCTGTAGTTTTAATTTACTTTACCTTCGAAGAATACGAACCCTAAGTTTTAGATCCAATTCTTCTATGGCGCTAGAACGAACAAATTGACAAAGTAGTAGTATAGAGCTTCAGAAATATGGATCGCATATCCAAATTCCAATAAAATTAAGGAAATCTACAGAGCTCGAAGTGAACAAACGAAGAAAAATGCTGGAGTCGCCCTTCAACCTAGAAGAGAATCGCAGAGGCCAGAGAGCATTCACGAAGAAATATTGAAATTACATTTTTATCCTTGAATGGTTCTTTTTTATAGCACCGTATTCGATAGAGTAATGGCCGTATTTCACAAGTATGAACGTATTTTTCAATTTTTTTTATCAAAAGATAGTATATGGCCTAATTTTTCCAAAAATAAATAGTTGTTCCGTTAAAAACCGGTTCTTTAAATTGATTTTGGGCCAACAGACAAAAAATTAAACATTTCAAACACACGCCGTGGATTGTGAATACCCCCAAAAAAAAAAAGGGGGGGCTTGAAATTAATATATAGTGTAACCGTGACATAAATTCCATTTAAGTTTCCAAAATTGTTGGTATATTGATTCACAATACACTCTAAGCCAACGTCGATCAATTTAGAGCTTACCGAATATTTTATAGGGTTAATTTCACAAAAGGTCTCCAATATTTGAGTTAAGAATCAACTGGGTCTCCAACATTTATTTTTGTTCTCTTGGGTCTCTAATCTTTCATAAATGTGCACGATAGGTCCTTTTGTCACTATTCCTCTAATTTTTTAACAAAATGACCGATATATCTCTTAAATTTTTAATTTTTAAAAAAAGTTTAAAATAATAAAAAAATAAAAAAATTTAAAAAATAAAAAGAAAAAAAAACCCAAACCCAACCTCCCCCACCCCCTACCATCCCAAGATTGGCCGCTGCTGGAATACTGCCATTTTCGGTTGCCAAAAATGGGGGTGAATCCCTCCTCTCCCCAATTTGCTGTAGGAAATGGCAGCCATTTCCGGTAGTAAATGGGGGGATACATCCCCCTTCCTTTTTGGCTGCCGGAATGGTTGCCAAAATACTGCCAGAAATGAAAACCAAGGTGCTGTCATTTCTAGCAGCACAAGGGGGAGTCTCCCCCAATTGGCTGCACTTTTGCAGCCAACCCGGAGAGTTCCCCCTTTTGTGCTGTCAGAAATGACAGCTCCTTAACTCTCTCATTTTTTGGCCGTTGGAAATAATAGCATTCTGCAGTTCTGGCAGCCAATCTTGGGAAGGAAGAGGGCGGGGTAGGGTGAGTTGGGTTTTTTTTAATTTTTTTTTAAACTTCTGTTTAAAATATTTAAAAAGTTAAGGAATATAACAGTCATTTTGTTGAAAAATGAAAGGAACAGTGATACAAATGACCTATCGTGCGTATTTATGAAAAGTTAGGGACCCAAAAGAGTGGAAAAAATGTTAGAGACCTAATCAATTTTTAACTCAAAGGTTGGGGACCTTTTGTGAAATTAACCCTATTTTTTTATAGTATCAAAACCCTTGATCAAGGACCTTTTAAAATTTCTATTTTCCAAAAGAAAATTTAAGAATTTCTACCACTCTTCTTCTTCTACCATTTCACTTTTGGGTTTACTACATATATAGATATTATTTGTGATTTAGTTGAAAGAAGTTGGGAAAATTAGGATATTGGTGAAAGTTTTTTATATTTAAAATAAAAGTAGTGTTATTGTCTTTAGTTTTTGAAAAATTTTTGTGGACGATACTCTCATAATTAGATCTTCTAAATTATCTCAAATTAAAGCTCTCATTAAGAGTTACGATTTGACACCCATATTCAATAACTTTTATCAAAATATAATGTCAATTTTGTTAAATAATAATTAATTTTAAAGTGAGAGAAAAGATCTGTAAGACATTAAAAAAAATTTTGGCTAAAAAATAGGGTGTGCACATGCACAAACATCCACCCCTATGCCTCCGCTACTGGCCACGTAAAAAGGCAATACACTTTTTACCCCAATGTCCTCAAGGGAAACATTCGCCTAAGTCCCACAAGTAGCCTGCAATGAACATAATTACTCAGCCATCTAGATGATAAGATCCAAATTAAACTGAAAGATACCCAATCAAAATATACCGAGAAAGAAAACTTGGTAATTACAATTCCTCTGCATATTCTTTGCTATATAAGATCCTAATTGAGCTAAAATGACGGATCGATCTACAACCAACACAATTCAGCGGCGACAATCTTCCATAAGTGGTATTTGATTGATTCCAATCGAGAATATAATACAAAATTGAGGGAAATCAAATGAAGGAATTGGGAAAAACTAGAAAGGAAAACAGAAGATTGAAGCAGGAAATTAGGATTTCAGATTAAGATTGCCGAAAAAATTGAATGAAATTTGAAACAATAGTCAGCGGATAGGAAACATGGAAAATTAGGGACAAAGGACCTAATAATACAAAATTACTGAAAAGTCAAAAAATGGGCGGGAAACTAGCAAAGGAGACCTTATTTATTATTATTATTACTAGTATAACACCCATGGGTTGCACAGGTAAAACAAATAATTCAAACTTAACTATTCAAAAGTATTTTGATTAGATGCAAAATAATTAAATTCCCGTTAAAAATTTAAAAACATAAACGTTGAAAGATTAAAACAATCGTATCATTATTATATTTATTGATAAGAACATAATATATTCACTATGTGTACAATGTATGGTCATATCACTATTCTTTTAGAAGAGCTTCAAAAGATTTCCCATAATCGAATAATTTCTGTTATTATCTTTAACAAAAAAGTAATTGATCATATAAATGTTTCCTTGAGTGATTAGCTGATCGAACCTTCTAGTAAGTGGACCCTTTGCAATTGCTTGAATTCTATCACCCTGTGAGCTAGTATTAGGTTAATCAGTATATAATGTTGGCTGACTTCTATTGCAATTGAACAAAATTTAATTTATAAATATATAATATGAAGAGAGAATATCTACAATTTCAATGGCCACATAGAATTCAACAAAAAAAACACAATCGACGTAGAAATTAAATAGATAGAAGCATTATTATAAAAATAAGACTAAGGAAGTAATTAAATTGATATAGAAAGTTATAGAATTTTTTTTCTAAATAATGAAAAAAGGAGTAGAAATTGAAAATTAGAGATTTAGGAGATAAATAATGACCCGATAATAAAATAGTAAAACCAGTTTTAGGGAAAAAACAAAGAAAGAAAATAAATATTAAATATAACATCAGCAAAGAAATCTAATTTGTCTATGTTTAGGCGGGACAAAGGGTAGAAGACTACATTTGACTTAGATAATAATAGAAATAGTGACCCGATAATAAAATTACAAAATCAATTTTAGGAAAAAAAGAAAGAAAACAAATATTAAATATGACATCAGTAAAGAAATTTAATCGGTCCACGTTTAGGGGGGAATGGGGTAGAAGACTACTTTTGATTTAGATAATAAATAATATAATTAATGACTCGATAATAAAATAGCAAAACTGGTTTTAAAAAAAAGAGAAAGAAAACAAATATTAAATATGACATCAGCAAAGAAATATAATTGGTCCACATTTTGGCAGGAAAAAAGGTAGAATACTACATTTGATTTAGATAATAATAGAAATAATGACCCAATAATAAAATAGCAAAACCGGTTTTAAAAAAGAAAACAAATATTAAATATGACATCAGTAAAGAAAATCTAATTGGTCCATGTTTAGGCGGAAAAAAGCGTAAAAGACTGCCTTTGATTTAGATACTAATAGATAATAGATAATAGAAATAATTACCCGATAATAAAATAGCAAAACCTGTTTTAGAAAAAAAAGAAAAAAAATAATTAGTAAATATGGCATCAACAAAGAAATCTAATTGGTCCATGTTTAGGCGGGAAAAAAGAGTAGTAGACTACCTTTGATTTAGATAATAATAGATAATATAAATAATGACCCGATAATAAAATAGCAAAACTGGTTTTAGGAAAAAATGAAAGAAAATAATCAACAAAGAAACCTAATTAGTCCATCTTTAGGAGTGAAAATTGGCATAAGACTACATTTGATTTAGATAATATATAATAGATGATAGAAATAATGGCCGGATAATAAAATAACAAAACAGGTTTTAGAAAAAAAAAAAGAAAGAAAACAAATATTAAATATGACATAAGCAAAGAAATCTAATTGGTCGACGTTTAGGCGGGAAAAACGTAGAAGACTACATTTGATTTAGATAATATAATAGAAATAATGACTCGATAATAAAATATCAAAACCGATTTTAGAAAAAATTAGAAAGAAAACAAATATTAAATATGACATATGCAAAGAAATCTAATTGGTCCATGTTTAGTCAGGAAAAGGCGTACCTTTGATTTAGATAATAATAATAGAAACAATGACCCGATAATAAAATAGCAAAACCGGTTTAAGAAAAAAGAAGGAAAATAAATAGTAAATATGACATCAACAAAGAAATCTAATTAGTTCATATTAGGCGGGAAAAAAGGTAGAATAGTACATTTTATTTAGATAATAATAGACTGATACTAGTATTCGTACCCGTGCAACCGATAAAATTTTATCGTTCGAAAGTATAATTCTAAATAGCATCATGTATGTGTGTGATTTTCTTCAAAAAACATGTACATTTTACCAAAATCAAAATGACTATATCCAACATCTGTTAACGCATGATGAATCAATATAACAAACAAATCGATTATCAATCAATATAATAATATAAATAATCAAATCAATAAAGAATATAATACATAATGAAATTTCATGCGTCCAGCATTGCTTTCCGTCTTGTGTGCTTGATGAAGTTAAATGATATAATGAAAGGTGAGAAAGATAACTGTGGAAAACAAACAATTTTCAAAAACAATAACATAACATGATATAACGATGTTTGACTATGTTTAGCATATATAAACTAATAAATATATAAGATAGTATGAACTATGCATTTATGTATTACTACAGTAATATTTATAGTGTTTATAACACTATTTTGTAGTTATTCTGTAATAGATGACTACTCATAATAGTTTTCACCAAAACTGTTGAACAATGTTCATTCAAATATTTGAACCCATCATCCTACCATAACATCGAGGAATTGATTTCTTGACATCTAATCAATTGAGTCTCATCTACAAAAGGCAGCAACTAATATATCATTACGAGAAGAAAAAAGCAACTATAAAAAGAGAGATAATAAATTATAGATCCAACTAAATATTCATCATAAAAGCGGAAAGATCAATAAACGGAATATAAAGATAAGATATTGCCAAATAATAAAACTGCTAAGTAGTGGAAAAATAATGTACTAACTGTTATACTTTCTATTTCCATCTTCACCTATATTCTTCTGTGACAAAGAGTAGCATGAAATTATTAAATAAAATTAACACCACCAAAATAAATAAGTAAATAAATGATTTTTAATCACATGGGTGAATAATATCCAATACTAATATATCATATATATTTTTTGAAATAACTAATATGTCATATTTAATTGCCTTTTACTAAATGATATTCTAATTCTTGACCAAAAGGTATATAGCAATGTTTGCACCCAAAAAAAAAAGAAAAAAGGCTTTACAGCAATAAGAAAAAAGGCTTTACAGCAATAAAGAAAATTTAGTGCCTCTAAGAAATCTAAAATTTAACAAATAATTCACACAATTAGATTTGTGAATAGCATATTAATTTATATGGATATTGAAATGAACCAGAAAATAATTACATATAGGTTCTAATTCAATGAAGTGCATCAATGAAATAAGTAAATAACAAATTCTATTAAGATAATAATAATAATCACATATAAATAACATAATTAGCACATCTATATTTATAAACATTCCAAAATGAAAGTTATAATAAAAAGAATATTAGGAAGTAATTCATTATTATCAATGAAGAAAGCAACCAATAATATATTTTAGAATATTAGAAAACTAAAGTCTCTCATTTGACTGAAAGATGGAAAACAATAAACTAATCGATTTGTCAACAAAGACGAACTCCAGACTCACATCCCAATCATTATGAGCCAATGACATCAACTTGGCTCCACCGCGGACTTTCAATCTCTAATCCATTCTCTTCATGTCAATGTTTTTAGAACGCAACTTGCTCCATTTTTCAAAGAATGAATATTGTATAAGAGAAGAATAAGCGAACTAAAAGACGACAGAGACTGAAAACATAAGAAAAAACATCACACCCAAAATACTAAAGGTCGAAAAATTAAAAGCCGAGTAAATAGTTAAGGCTCCAAAAAAATAGAACTAATAATAAAGAAAAAAGATACGGAAAAAATATTCTTTGAAAAATAAGGGAAGGAGCGATGTAATTTTAGGGCCAAACAAAAAACAAAGAAAAGAAATTTCTGAGGCGAATCACCATAATGATTATAAAAAATTAAGAAAAAATAATTTTAGCGAATCAAAACTAAAATCGGATTGAATGAAAAGCAATAAGAGAAATGCGATAATTTTGGGATCTTAATTAACATTATTTAAGGATAAGAAAAAAAAAATTCTGAAATTATTTAGCATTTTCCATATTACATATGAATTTTTACAAAAGGAATAATGGAAATATTGTTGGAAAGAAATGGAACCCTAATTTCCGGCCGTGTAAATGGAAAAAATGCATTTATGGGAATAAATAAATAAATAAATAAATAATTAATTAATTACTGGTGTAATAATGCATGCATGATTTCTCGAAAGTTTCCAAACTAAAAAAACGCGTTTTCAAGGGGAAAAAAAGGCCCAAAAAAAAAGATAAATGCAGGCATGATTGCTCGCAAGTTGCCAAACTAAAAAACGCGTTTTCAAGGAAAAAAAGGCCCAAAAAAAAAAAGATAAATGCTGGTGTAATAAGTGACGCACACATGATGTCAACAAATCGTTTAGGAGGGAAAACACTTTTAGACTACTTTTGATTTAGAGATATATATATCCATTCTCTTCATATCAATGTTTTTAGAACGTAGCTTGCACCGTTTTTCAAAGAATGAATATTGTATAAGAGAAGAATAAGTGAACTAAAAGATGACAGAGACTGAAAACATAAGAAAATACATCACACCCAAAATACTGAAGGCCGAAAAATTAAAAGCCCGTTAAATAGTTAAGGCTCCAAAAGGAAAAAATAGAGCTAATAATAAAGAAAAAAGATGCGGACGCGGACAATATATTCTTTGAAAAATAAGGGAAGGAACGATGTAATTTTAGAGCCAAACAAAAAACAGAGAAAAGAAATTTCTGAGGTCAATCACTATAAGGATTATAAAAAATTAAGAAAAAATAATTTTAGCGAATCAAAACTAAAATCGGATTGAATAAAAAGCAATAAGAGAAGTGCGGTAATATTGGGATCTTAATTAACATTATTTAAGGATAGGAAAAAAACAAATTTCCAAAATTATTTAGCGTTTTCCATATTACATAAGAATTTTACAAAAAGAATAATGGAAATATTGTTGGAAAGAAATGGAACCCTAATTTATGGCCGTGTAAATGAAAAAAATGCAGTTATGGGAATAAATAAATAATTAATTAATTAATTACTGATGTAATATTGCAGGCATGATTACTCGAAAGTTGCCAAACTAAAAAACGCATTTTCAAGGGGGGAAAAAGGCCCAAAAAAAAAAAGATAAATGCTGGTGTAATAAGTGACGCACGCATGATATCAACAAATCGTTTAGACGGAAAAATACTTTTAGATTACTTTTGATTTAGAGATAAATAGATTATTATTATTATTTATTATTATTATTATTATTACTAGAATTTTCACCCCGTGCGTTGCACGGGCATAATAACATAAATTAAAAAAATTAGGTTAGAAAACAAAGACGAAGTCCCAATCATTCTTCCAGTATAATACTGAACTTGAAAGTTTCTTTTTTTTTTTTTTGAAGGAAAAAAAGAATTATTCTAATTGTATTTTTAATTATTTTTAATTAAAAAATAAATATTAAAGTAACTATACTTAAAAAAAAGATAATATAGAATTAGCAATCAATTTTCTGTTAAACTTCCACAAAATATAAAATAAGTATGATTAATTAATTTCCATGAAAATAAAAGTGGGAATGTACAATTTATGTAATTATGCTTACAAAAAAAGAAAAAAAAAACCAATGAAACCATAGTCCGTCAAATTTGACTTTTCATAGACTTAAAATATGTAAAGCAGGCTAATTCGAGAATTATTTTTCTTCTTTCTGAAAAGAATTAATTGGAGAATTATTGAAGCATGCTTTAAAAAATTTCAAATGTTTATTATAATATTTCTAGCAAGAGTAGTATATGTGTGTATGTGTGATAGAGGGGGGGAGAGAGAAGGAGAGAGATTCATAAATTTAATTCATAAAATAATCAATTGTCGGCAGATGGATGGTAAAAAAATAAAGTAAAATAAAGTAAATTGTAAAAAAAAGGGAAAAAAATTTCTCCATGACGCAAAAGGTAGAACGGTAATCTGAACTAAAAGTGCAATTCAAACCCAAGCATAACATGAAACCCAATTGAAATCTGCGATTGGAATATATCCATTTTCTTGATTATTAATATTAGGTCAAGTAAAAAGATTAACTAAGAAAATATAAAAAAATTAATTCAAATATTCTTAAAAAATTAATTCAAATAAAAAATTAAAGATATGTGAAGAGTTTAGAGAAAAAGTCTTACGCTAAATACCTAAAAGTAGAAATCATGAAAAGGGATTAAGGAAATAAAAAGAAAAATAATTCAAATCAACAATCAAAAATAGGAGAAGAGAAATATTAGGAGGTGTGGATTTGTACTGTAAGATTGAAGTCTTAATTAGATGAAGATTAGAGGATAAGGCAAAAGGAGAAATTAACAAAAATTAAAAAACGGATTGGATCAGTATAAATTTTGAAAAGGAAAAGATAAAGAACATACAATAAACAAGATAATTCTGGAAAATATAAAAATATATAATTTCACAAATGACGTCATTGTGACGTCATGAAAATCCTTATGAAACCAGACTATTGGCGGGAAAAACCATATCAGACAAACTTATCTTATTATTAATATATAGATTATTATTATTATTAGACTGTATGTAATTAATTATCTTTGTTTCAATATATAAAATCCATATATATTAATCAACACTTGTATCCCACAATTACTTAATTGGATGGTACAATTGACATAATTTTTTCGGCCTAAAAAGATGTATGCCTCCTTAGCTCAATGTACCATATCTATTTTTGAGCTTTTGGGCTTTTATTCAACTTTAGGGCTTTATTTAATTTTTGTGGATCCTGAATGTTGGCCTTTCCTTCATTTCACCCATTTCCACCATCCATTCCTCCTTATCCCCGTCAGGGCGCTCATCTTCTCAAATGCTTCTTATCTTATACCTCAATTACAGGTGATTTGGGTTTGCAAATGTATATTACCATTTTGAATTCCCCTTTTATGGGATAAACCAAATTCAAATACTAATACAGAATAGCACAATAGGCATCGATTGTATTGATGAATACGCATCGGTTTTGAAGACGATGCCTTTGGCATAGTAAGGTATACACGTCGGTTCTTCGGCGACGTGTAAAGTGCACAATAGGCATCGGTAGTAAAGGAGGAACCGAAGCCTAAAGTTGACTTTAGGCGTCGGTTCCTTCGTTACAACCGACACCTATTGTTTTTTCGCCTCTTTTTCCCCCTTCTCCTCTAGATCCGCTAGCTTCAAATTTCAAATTGAAAATTCAAAATTTTAACAAGGATAATCAAGCAATTAGAAAATTTATTTCCTTACTAATCCCCAATTTAACATTCTTTGAGGCCAAGACAAGATAAAAAATAGGGAACAAAATAGCCCAATACTGCAATACAACAAATGAAGCAAAAAATATTGAATGGCCAATATCAAAATAAAAAATTGTGGTGTTGACGCTAACATCCAGCAGCATCTCCAACAACTGCCGGTCCCCATTCGCTGCCGTTCTGTACAGGGCCGTCCGGCCGTCCTTGCTTCTCGTGTTCAGCTGCACCCCTGCACCCAAGAGCATCTGAGAAATCCTCAATTGACCTTTGCTCGCTGCTAAATGCAATGGCGTCCTCCCCTCCTAATCTCTGCAAGTCAAGTCACCACGTCCCTTTTCCTTCACCAAGCTCCCTCTTCCATCCCCTCCTTATTATCAACCTGAGCCACAACTTCGTATAGCAATTTGGCTTCTAGAGGTGGGAGATCAGAAAGAACTGATTCTGTCGTGTACTGAAGCAACATGCCATCGCCGGAATGGCTCGTAAAACACACTCGCCATCTCCGGAGATCCGCCGGTAAAACGCGCTTAACCAGTAGCTTTTTATCATCGCTAGGAGCAGAGATCTAGTCCCTGTTTCTCCAATACACTTCTAGATTGTCTGAAATCATGGTTCATCTATCTTCAGTTTTTCTGAAAAAATCTGAGCGACTGGAGAGGAACAAGCAAATAAAATCCAAGAGATTGGAGAGGAAAAATATACTCTTCATATTCATCCAAATCCAAATGAGAACTACTTCAGATGTTAAGATAGGTACAAGAGAGGAACAGAGCGAGAGACTGGAGAGGAGAGAGATCGGAGAGGAGAGAGATCTTACTTTTCTGAAGCCAATTAATGAGTCTGAAAAGTCTAAAGAGTGTTTTATTGTTGGTCTGGGAGATTAGGCGTTAGTTCCTCGGTTCCTTTTTAGGAACCGACGCATATTACGATACACATCGGTTCTATAGTGGAACCGACGTGTGTTGTTTATCTTGGCTACCTATGCCTATAGTTTTGTTACACTATACACGCCAGTTCCTCAGTGGAACCGATGTGTATACTAATACAAATAATTTCAAAATTGCCACCGCACTGCCTTTACGTGTCATTTGTTCCGCGAACCAACATCTATTGCCTTTTTTGTCAAGTTCTGTAGTAGTGAAATTCCCTTATTAGAGTCCCAGAATTATGGAAAATCAATCCACCACTGGAAGTATTACCACACTTAATATACTCGTGTTGGTGAAGGATTGCGTACGGAGGATATTCTTCTTCTTGATCCAATTTTCCCCTTCTTTGACATGGAGTCTAAGTTTTCTAAAATTTTTCTGCTTTGTGATGTTGATGACGTGCATGCCAAGTGGCAATTCTTGGTGTGGGTGATTTGATGTTGGCATGTCCGTTCCAGATTCCAACCAGATGAGATAATTTCCCTCGACATGATTCTCCAGGATAAAAGGTTCCTGCACTTTGATTTTTCTTTTTTGCATTTTGTTTATATTTATTTATATACTTTGCTTTTTGTGCCCTACATTTTACTAGCAACAGGTACTAAGTCAAATGCTTATATTTGTAAGTGTATTCCTCTTTTGTGTTCTGCGGTTTTCCATACTTTGTTCATAGCAACATGTAAGATATAGCATCATTGAGAAGTGCAAGGATTACTGTGTTCTACTTTGTTTGTTATATATATCTACTATATAATAAGAGTGAAGAGTGGGTCCCATCGTCGTCTATTTCTTTCTTCCAGAATTGCCCTTCCAAGTCATTGGTTTTTTTCTCGTTTGCTCAAAACATTCTACCAGGGAAAATTTTCACTCTCGCTTTGATGGCTCTGTCCTTTCTACTTCTTCTACTCTGGTCGCAGTCATCACCATTTAAGCTATGAAATCATTGATTTCTCTCTATTGTGAGTTGCGTATTAGTCTTGTATGTTTTTATTCCCCTTGTTTTTGCTTGTTTCGGTTGATAGGTGGGTTCTGTGTGGTTTCTTCGTTGTCCGTGGCTAGCAGCTCCTGTGCTCTCATTTATTTATGCATAAGGATGAGATATATTATGTATCACTGCCTAACAATAACGAGAAAAAAGTGCAAGTGAATAATGCTCATTGTCTTCAATATCCCGTATAAAGAAGTCTTTATGAACTTATTGATTGGCTTTTTTTTAATCAAAGTACTAACTAGGCTACAGCGCCGTTTTTAGGTGTTCGCCTTACCTAGCTACTGGGAGTTTGGAATCCCCTTGCTACTTTTATTAACATATAAAAAAATGGTACAACCCAAGAAGAGGGCATAAAATTTGACCTCTAACTGAATATACAATCAATGAAAACAGTAAATAAGGAGACACTACCTCCCTAACACTGAATTGAACAATAGAAAGAATAAAGAATAATTCTAGAATAACTGTACATAGACTCAAAAAACTAAAACAAAACTAAACTAAATGCCTCTGATGGATAAGAAATCATAATGGTCCATCTGTAGAAGCCCATGAGCCCCTGAAGGTAAATCATGAACCCTGTCCTTTGTGTAACACTATCTAGTCCATCTATCCGAGGCAAGGGCATTAGCAACCTCATTACCCTGGTGGAATATTTGCGAGAGTTTTCTCTGTCAAAGTGCAGCCGTTGCCGAATATGTCGAAGAAAAATTTGAATACGCCAAGGGCTGCCTCCATAAAGAATGCAGTGAATGGCTACTGTAGAATCAGCCTCCACCCAAAGATCTACGATACCTAGAGACCGGGCTAGCAAAATGCCATCAAGGATAGTGTGAAGCTCTACCTCCAAAATAAGACAATCCCGCACAGCGCCCCATATGATCCCTGATAACACCACGTCCACTCGCTTTCCCATCAACAACACATCTATCTGTCTTCATCTTGTGAGATCTCAGAGACGGTCTATGCCAAAGAACCAAAACAGAAGGTGAGGATGGGGGAAAAGATATAGAAATGCCAAACCTGGAAGCTAGGTCAACGTCCCATCTCCAATGCGTGGAGCGCAAGGCTCTACCAATATGAAGGAGAGATATAGTGATGTAAGAGCCAGATGATCTTTCCAGAGTCAATATCTATACCTCTGTGCTTTGCATCATTTCGTGCCGTCCAAAGAAGGCAGAATATGAAAAGCCTCACAATGATACAATTGTGACCCTATCTGACCAACTATCCAGAGATGCTAAATACCATCAGACACTAGGTGAGGAACCTGGAAAATAGAAGAGAAGTGCTACCATACTCTATTAGTCGTCGGGCTGCCAATAAATACATGCTCCAGTGATTCCTCCTCAGAGCAATACTGACAACGTGAAGGCATTTGTATATCAATCAGCTACCTAATCAAGTAATTGACTGGGATGAGACGTTGTCACAAACGTAAGTAGAAAAAATACACCGTCGTCACAGGAACGGTCTGTCCCCAAAATTCACCGTAAGCTAGCTGAAGGTCTACTACATGGCTATCTAACCAACTCCCAAGCGGACCTCGCAGTGAATCTGCTATTAGAAGGCGGCCACAATATTCGATCCAAGCTCATAGTATCCGACGGCACCGCTACAATATGCAACGCCATATGCAAAGGCACTACCTGTATGAGCCTGCCAATATCCCAGCAAGTATCATAAAAAAAAATCATGCACTCTGGCTGAAGTATGAGTCTGAGAAGGCAACTGCATGGTAAGAAAAGTGTCCCCCATCTAGCAATCGTGCCAAGAGAATAACTAGCCCCTACCCAGCTGCCAATAAATCTAGGGCTTAGCCTCAGAGCGTACAGCCAGAAGCTTGCTCCAACCATGAGAATCTAAGTAGGACGGCTAAATATGTGAAGGATGATGTCCCCTGGAATATTTGTTTAGTAAGAACTAAGTTTAAAGAGAACCCTGGGACCAAAATCTCCACCAGAGCTTTAAGGAAAAGGCGTTAACAATATCCTGCAGTCTCCTAAAGTCCAATCCCTTTTCCTCAGGAGGTCAACACAACTCTTTTCACCGTTTCCAATGCATATGGTGGCTCTAATCCTGGAAATCCCATAAGAATCTGGTAAAACAACTCTCCAACTACTTCAAAACAACCTTAGGAGGCTGTAAAATCTGAAAAAGATGAAGACATAGAATACAAAACTGATTGATTGGTTACATACCTACTAGCTTAAAGTGAGGTCAAGATGCGTATGCTTAAGATATCTTAGTTGCAACTCGAGCTTCAATGTTTGTCTTCCATTTCCTTTAATTGAAAATTCTATTACCTATTCCCAAAGATTTCATGCTGCCTATTCACAAGGAAAATTTCAGAGACATTAACTTGGTCTATCTATAAACATATGGGTACATGTTTGAATCAGATAACTAAGTCTTCTCAGATGCTTATTGCAAATATTTCCTCTTCCAAGTACGTTGTGTCATTACTTGCATAAGGCATTAATTGCTATGATAATGTGTCATATTATGACTGTAAGTGTTAAAAATAATTGAATCATGTCTTTTCTTTATTGATTGATGATATTTCTAAATTTTGGTTTGTGTGTTATCTTCATGCAATTTAGTAGTTGTTACCTGAAAACTAAATCACTCAACTGAGCCATGTAGAAAAAAGTTAGTCAATGTAAGTATGACATATTGTAATATAGACATTTACCATTATTGTCTGGTGAATATAATTAGCTGGCTTTTTTTTTTTTCCGGAGCAAAAGTAAAATGGCAAATACAGTGGATTAGCCTCTATATAAGTTTTAGTCAAAGATACATGTAAGTCATGTGATTTCTGTTAGCAAAATTACTAATTTCTCTTAATTAACATTTTGTATAGCAATATAGTGTAGGTTAGTGGGCCTTTGATGCACTTAGCTATTATTTTTGGCTGGATGGTCTCACTACTATAGAATTGGGAAAAAAATAGACTCAATTTTTATGAAAAACGATACTCAAATAATACGCGATGACAATTTTAAAATTAATGATAGTACCATACGCGTCGATTTTACTTTGAAAACCGACGCTCATAAATAGATTCAACAACCGACGCTCATTATGAAAAATAAGCGTCAGTTTCTAAAGGGGCCCCCCTTTAACTAAAAAGGCGTCGGTCCCTTTAGAAACCGACGGCCATTTGGGTAAATTAGGGTTCTTTTATTTTATTATTATCATCCTTAGCTGGCGCCGCATTCTTTCTTCAGTTAGATTTTCGATCGACAGCAGTATCTCACCTTTCGCTCCCGATTTCTTCACGGATTGTTATCAGAGCACTCCTGGGTTGAAAGTTTTTAAGCTCGAATTAGGGCATCTGACATTGGGGATCGACAGTGAGGCGTTTGGGTTCTTCATTCCTCTTTTGTTCTTGGGGTCCTAGAGGCGATTTAGGTCTTGAAACAAAGGGATTCTTCATTCTTCCTCTGTTCTTGGGTTTCTAGTGTTATTACGTTTGAACCTTGTGTCGATTTTGGGGGTTTTCTTGGCCAATGATCTGGCGTAGAGGTGATGTACCTAGAGTTGGCTGGGCGCCAAATCAAGCTGAAATACAACATTTCTGAGTATCCTACTGCGGGATTTGTGCTCGAAATGGGGTATTCAGAACTTTTCACATTGCATTGCATTTTATTTTTTTCATTCTGTGTTTTTCAAGCCTCTGACTTCCTTCATTTCCTCGCTTTCTTTCAAGAAAAAAGGAAAACTCAATGGATGGTCTGCCCTCTGGTTATCGTCCCAACGTTGGAGTCTGTCTAATCAATGATGATAATATGGTATGAATATATCCATTTCTCTCACTCGATTGTTGTATTCTTCACCTCATAACACCATACTTGCATATTTCTTTTTCTTGCATATTTATTCTGGGATTTATGTCGGTACTTGTTGAAATAATCTGATGGCATGAAATTAGACGTATCTCTTGTAAATTTTATGAATTATGCTTATTGTTGGTTGTTGTGGTGGCAATGATATTACGAGGGCTAGTTACTAGATTTCCTTTCTTTTTTCAGTTAATCTCAGAAATCATAAATTTTTACCTCCTTTTACTGGAATTTTACTTGTAGAGCACTATTACACTGCTTCTTTATCGTATTGTACTCTTTTCAAGTGATTTTTTCATTTTTTTTTGTGGTTGGGATTATTGGAGAACAGAGGCAAAAGCACAATTTTTTTGGAGCTTTACATGCTTGTTTTGTGATTACGTTATCAAGTTGTCTGAGTATGTGGTTGATTTGAAGGGCTTATCTCTCATCGCATCTAAGTGCTGGTAGACTATTACTGGTTTTTTCCAATGCATTTTGGTCTAGTCATGAAAATAGTAAGGGACCAAGAGTCTGGTAACTGATATTCTGGTTTAACTCGCAGCCTCTGTCTAATGAAAGTTACTAGCAATGAAGTTGGGTTACCTGCTTATTTTCTTATATAGAAGTGTTAGTATGTCAATTCAAGGAAAATCTAACTTTTGCAATTTTCTTTTGGGTCTTTGTTGCTTTCAAGTCTTGACTTTGATATCCAAGTATACTTTGTATTGGAAGAGAATGTAGTGGTTCCCATTCCAGTAGTTAATCTCTCGTAATCCATTTAAAATCTAAAAAAAGTTTCTGTAAATTCTCATTAGAAAATCAAACCTTCTTTCTAAATGCTGCTTGTTTTCATTTCACTGAACTATGCAAATATTCTTAATTCCCCCTTAAGATTGTATGATATTTAGATGTAGTAGATAGCATCACATAACATGTTAGATTCATAGGCAGCATCATGTATTCATCCTTCTTGCATGCTTTCATTAGTAGGAAAACTCTACAGTATTATGCTGGTTTGTGTTCAACTTTTGGCGTTTTGGAATATTATTATGCTGGTTTGTGTTCAACTTTTGGTGTTTTGGAATATTCCTTGACTCAGATTGCTGGAGATCACAAGACAAATGTGATGGGAACACTGAACACATTGGGACTAGCAAAGAGAGTAGGAGCCAGGTTTTTGCTCACCAGCACAAGTGAGGTGTATGGTGATCTTTTGAGCATCCACAAGCTGAGACTTACTGGGGCAATGTCAATCCCATTGGTGAGGGAGTCATCTATTCTAACTGGTTGATTTGGGACTACATACTCTATTTCTCATTGGTGATTGTTAGGTTTAGTTTATGAATGAACAATTAAAAGAGAATTACTGAAGTTTGATGCTAGTATATAATCAAGAAGCTTGTTTTGTAGTCCATGTTTTTACACATATTTGCTTATGTGGCAATAGTGGCAATGTTCACTTAGGCATAGTTTAAAATCAAGAATCTCGTTTATTCGCTTTACATAAAGGTTCACCTAGTAACAGTGTTCACTTAGGCAATGAGTTGTGATTTTTTGTCTATTCTTTATTATTTGCTTGCTGGCATATCTATTAAACTTTGAATTCTATTTAATCATATAAAAAGAATGTTTAGCTTGTTGGTGTATCTTACAAAAAAAAAAAATGGGATTAGCTATAAAGAATGTCTCCTTTGAAATAGTTACTGTTGGTGTGTGTTTAAAAAAAAAAAATTTTTTTTTTTAAAAATACAATGTACAACCGACGCCTATTGTTTATTTTTTATTTTTTTTTACTTTTTAAAATTGACTTTAGGCGTCGATTTTTGTGAAACAACCGACGCCTATTGTTACCTTTAGGCGTCGCCCAACAACCGACGCCTATACCTTTACTATATACATCACTGACATATGCTTCGATGTTACAACCGACGCGTATTCATGTGTACGACCGACGCCTATTAGGCTTTTTTATAGTAGTGTCTAATATTTCCATTGTGATCTAGTTTATGTCTTTTTTATAGAATCACTTCTGTTAGTTAACATAGGAACTTTCACCTGCTGCGATTTCACAAGTGGCAAAAATCTTTGTGCATGTTTGTTGGGCAGGTGTTAATCATGACCTTGACATGTTGGTGAAACTTTGAGATGTCTCAGGTTACATGTAAGGATATGCGTCTATTTCATTTTTCATTCACGTTAACTAATGCATTGATTACTTTCTTAATTAGTAGCTATCATTCATAGGCAACATGTGATTTGAATGTTTTCTATCTGATCCCTTTATGGATGCTTGTTTTATGGAAATGTAGAGATCAGTACTGAGGTTGGCAGTGTTACAGATATTTATTAATTGAAAGAACTGAGGATTTATAATAACTATGATAAGTGCAGACATCCTTTGTCCATTGTGTAGAAATAGAGGCTTCTAATCGAGAAGAATGATATTCAAGCCTTTCAACGAAGGGTATGTCGTATTTTTTTAAATTCTTCTCCCCCCTTTTCTGTATCAAGATGGTTAGAAATTAATTGTGTTTGTTGCTCTATTACTTTATTCAATTGTTTTTTTTCGAGAATCCTCGGATGGTGGTGGCTGGCATGACGTTGTGGTGAAGAACTTTATAGAATATATAGACACCGAAGAACAAAAAGTAACTATGATTTGGCAATAAATGCAAGTAGTTTAACTTTCAAGAACCTAATGCAATTATGAGTATGCTCTGCCGTTAAGCATCATGACAGGCCTATTTGTAAAATCGTTATCATCAACCATCAAGCAGCATGCCAAGCTTGCGCCATCATTTTCTCTGGGACTATTTGAACTTTCCAAAGCCTATTTATGACAGCTGAAAGTGTTCATGACATGCTTATTGTAAATTTGAATGTCACATGATTTCCATGAAAAGATTCATGTAAAGAAAACAGGTTATTTATGATGCAATTTCTTCAGCTAGCATCTCTTGTAAATTGCCGCCGTTCAAATGTAATTTTGTTTCATTGTATATTCTGCTTTTCTTATGAGTCTTTCTTGCTATCGTTGGGGATTTTGTTACAAACTTGGAATTGTAGTAGACTAATTTGGATTCTAATTTTCTTGTTTGGAGTTTAACTACTAGTTTTAGCTGTAACGGATTTGCAAGATTGGATTTAGGGATAAATTCCTATCTTTGATTTATGCAGCTTAGGCTTTTGTCTCATATACATGAATTTGCAAGAAACGGAGAAGAAGATTTCTTTGCAAGTGTTTTGTCTTGAACAGCATACATGCATGTATCATATATGTAAGAAATGACATTTTTACACTATATAAATCTCAATTTTTAAGTATGAATGAAGTTAGAGACACGTGCAATGCACGTGCTGTCACTTGTATACATATTCCACTTTGTTGAACTCTAAATATGTTGACTGATGGATGGATAATATTAGATGTTAGTCTGAGATTAGAAGTCCCTGTAGTCACTTTAAATGGGTGGGAGATTAGTGTGCTTTATTGCATACATAACAATGGGTGCTACTTCACTTGGACTTTGATCAACCATATGCTCATACGACCACTTAAATGCATGCGTTATTTTAGGAAGAGAATGTTAAATTCTTTTCTTGCTAATCATGCTTTCATTTGAGTGTCAATAATCTAAATTTTCTTCAATTTTGATCAATCAGATAAACTAAACTTAATTTTGGTAAGAAACTACATTTTAATTATTCAATTAGTATGGTAATCGAGCTAGTTATGCTAATGGAAACCGGTTTCTAATACTCTAATGGTCGATAAATATATTTGTTGGAGAAGGATGTTGCCTATGAGTTAGTGCCATCTTAGTGAAGTGTTGGGAATTAATGCAAATTCCTTTATTACGTCTGCAGGATCGTTGTTTAAGGAATTTAACTGAGAAATGAAAAATATAAGAGGAAGACAAATTTAACGAATTGTCAAAACTTTCTACTATATGATTAAAGTCGCTACAATCATATAAAATTTTAACTCGTCAAATTAATCTCCACAAGTATTACAAAAAAAATATAATAAGCTTTACCATAACTATTAATTTCGCATAACCCGCCATGAATAAAAGAAATCTCAAGATGTTATGCTATTGTTTTTGTTCACAAGACTCTCTAACCCGATCCAAATGATATTGGAAAAATCACTCTGAGTTTTACTACACCTAATTTTCTACCTTTTGAACAAACAACAAAGAATTATAAGAAAACTCTCAAGGTGCTAAACTCACTTATTTTTCTCTCAACTCACTTGTACCACTTGTGCATAAAAAAAGAGGAAAACACTTCTATTTATAGGTTTCATTGACTTGAAAGACAAGACAATTTCTTCTATAATTTGGATTCATTTTCCTCAAAGGATTCTTCTTCTTTTTTTTTCCTTTTTTTTTCAACTTTGGATTATTTCTGGCAATAAACCCAAAAATCTCCATATTGCCAAAATAAGCTAAAATCTTCATCTTCTACAGTCTTGTACACAATACTTGAGAAATTACCAGACAAATTTTTGACACACTTTGACAGTCTCATACTCTACCACATGAGTATAATTACTTATAATTAACAACAAATTTCAAGCATTTCATTGGCTCAATGTCGAAATAAACTTGCTGATATTTGTGGTACAACTTTCTTGTTAGCTTTCTAGAGAGCTCATTAGTCATTGACATTACTACAACCACACACCCTGTATCACGCTAACCAATGGTCGTGTGTAAATACAACCGTTAGAAGTAACACACATCTTTTACCATGGCACATAGCGACACGCCATGGGTATGTAACAACCTACTTCATAGCATATCTCCATTGCACTCACACTAAGAGAGTCGGATTGTCCAAATTTGAACAGTAGTCGAACCTGGTCCACCTGGACAATATTTTTTCACGTGGTCAGCTAGTCTACAATACCAACAAGGTACAACATCCACCAGTTTCCAAACGATCCCGTTGAGAATTTTTGTAGTTACACCAACTCGCAAAAAAGTAAACTATTCCTTTAAGTGCAACAGATTTGAAGAATCCTTTGTCGGATACACCTCTCCAAATTGACACCACAGCTCATTCACAGCAAATATTCTATGAATATTTATAAGAACATACATAACTAGATGGAGACATATCCTACTTCCAATCTTCAAATCCAAATATTTCCAATAACTATCACTCATACTAGCTCCGACAACTTTGTTAGAACAAGGGGACGATTTTCCGTTGAAAATTTTAAATAGTCCAACCAAAATCAAGAAATTCCATAATTCCATACTTTCTCTAGCTACAAGTCAAACTTGATTCTCACCACTTCATACGCCATATTTTCCTGTACTCAACCTCGAACAAAACCTGACTCTCTGATACCACTGTTGGGAATTAAGGCAAATTCCACGATTAGGCCCGCAGGACCGTTGTTTAAGGAATTTAATGTAGACAAGAAAAATAAAAGAACGAAGACAAATTTAACGAACTATCAAAACTTTCCATTATATGATTAAATTCGCTACAACTATACAGAATTTTCACTCGCCAAATCAATCCCCCA
>CAVNYN010270623.1:0-28808 GCA_963692815.1 Nyctanthes arbor-tristis | reverse complement strand
CTCAGTCTGAATCTTCTTGCAGGAAAGAGATTCTTTCAGGAGTTGGATAGGGATGGTGATGGGGAAGTAACACTAGAAGATCTTGAAGTTGCTATGAGGAAGAGAAAATTGCCGAAGAGATATGCTCATGAATTCATGCGTCGAACTAGGAGTCACTTGTTCTCAAAATCGTTTGGTTGGAAACAATTTTTATCCTTAATGGAACAAAAAGAACCAACCATTCTTCGAGCTTATACCAGCCTATGTTTGAGCAAGTCTGGTACACTTAAGCAAAGTGAAATTTTGGCATCGTTAAAGAATGCAGGACTTCCGGCCAATGAGGATAATGCAATTGCCATGATGCGCTTTCTGAATGCAGACACAGAAGAATCTATATCCTATGGACATTTCCGGAATTTTATGCTTTTGCTACCTTCAGAACGACTTCAAGAAGATCCACGGTAATTGATTTGTAAAATTTCAGCTAAGTTTCGGCCTCTGTTTTTGAATTGTTTGTAATGTACTTTTTGATGGAGATTTCAAAGGAGATAGCAGGGAGGATGGATAGGTTTTTGAACTGGAAAAGATAACTTGAAAACGATAATCTAGAGTAAATTTTTGTTCCATTAATCATATTAAATATTCCATTACCATGCCAACTTTAAAGGATAACTGTATTTTGGATCTTGTCGGATCTTGTCTCTAATTGATGGAGAACTTCTAGCTAATCTTTGTGTATCACATCTCGGTTGTCGATGGATGATATAAGTGCTGAAAAAATGGATGCTTTAATGGAACTGAGAAAAAATATATTAAATATTTAGTCAACTTATCGAAATTGTACTTTGTCGTGTTTGTCTATTATTTATGTAGAGATCCTCTTATTCATACTTCTGGGTGTGCCATTTTATCAATCTTTCCTTATTGTGGCAGCTGCTACTAGATCCTGATATTGAATTTTGTTGGTAAACATGCAGGAGTATCTGGTTTGAGGCTGCTACAGTGGTGGTAGTTGCTCCGCCAGTACAAATACCTGCTGGAAGTGTTTTAAAATCAGCATTGGCTGGAGGTCTTTCTTGTGCTTTGTCTACATCTCTAATGCATCCTGTTGACACGGTTAAGGTAAATCCTGAGAAAGTAGTCACTTGTATAATTTTGATATCATATTTGTGAATATCAATTGTTATTTAATTATCAGTCTTGCATGTGTACATCAGTGATCAATATCAGTGTCGTAAATATTTTAGTTGGACTTATCCCTGATCTATTATTGTCTATTTGAAATGTCTAAATAGATTCTAGATTCTAGATCTTTCTGAGAACTGGCCTGCTATACATATTAATTGTCAACTTGATATATGAATGCAGTATGGTATTTTGTCAGCACTTTGAATGATGGACTATATTTCTATCCTGTATCCAATTGTTCCTGCGTATTTCATTTTTAACCTATGGTAGATATCATGCAGTTGTGGTATGTGTAGTATATGCAGGTTCATGAAATTTGTGGATGTGATTAGTTTGACCAATTTCTTTCTTGTAATAGCATGTATTTGCTAAATGCAGCATTAGTTTAGACATGATTGTTTGCACAAAAGTCTATAGCTTGCAGTGTTACTATACTTGATGTTTATGGTACTGGACGTCTTCTTTATTGATGCATTTTTCATATCCATGGTTACGCACAAAAATCAGATAGACAATCAGAATATTGACATTACTGGCTGAAACAGACGCGTCCCTTTATGCATGTCCTGTCAATTTCATTTAGAAACTCAAATGATGCTTTGCTTAGTTACGGATGTTTCTTATGGGATTGATGTTCATTCTGGATTCCCTGAATTTCTAAGAAACCTGATATTTTTCTTACCAATCTTTCAGCAAAACTATGTCTTAAATAGAATTTTTTTATTTTTTTTAGTTTTTTCCTCACACTGCTCATAATTCCATTTAAAGCTCAGTATGGCTGGAAGGAAAAAGGCTAAATGATATTGTGGAAGGCACACGACATTTCAAGTGTATACGGTATACTGGAATGGAGTGTGCATATATCCTCCACTATATGAATGTGTTTGAGCAGTCAGTTCTACCTTAACAATATTCTTATTCTTATATATAGAGCTTGTTCTCTAGAGCTTTATGTTAAAGGGAGATTAGATTTATAGAAAAATGTGTGGTGGGGATGTAAAGAAAGATGATTGGGAAGTGTGAAAATTTGTTTTTTGTGGAAAATATGTGGTTGGTATCAATTTGATAAATTTTTTATTTTCATAAAGCTCTAGAGAGCAAGCTCATATATGTACAGCATTTTCTGTTCTACAGCACAACCAAATCATGACAACTTATGAACCGTTGATGGGTTAATCTTGGCATTAGTCTTAGACTCTCAATTGATTTTTGGATGAAAATATTACAAAAGAAAATAAAACTATAATTGATTGAGGTATAATCTGTGTACTTATTTAGTTTGACAGGTTATTTGATCTTTCTGTTTGATTAAAATAATCTGACAGTTCAGTACTGGTTTATCAGACAAGGGTACAAGCATCAACTCTTACTTTTCCTGAAATTTTGTCGAGGGTTCCTCAACTTGGACTCCGTGGATTATACAGGGGGTCCATTCCAGCTATTTTAGGTCAATTTTCGAGGTACATTTTGATTGCATTATCCGCTTTATTCTTCTCTTCTAACATACTACTCTGAATAATAACTTGGTATAACATGGCAGCCATGGTTTGCGAACTGGAATATTCGAAGCAAGCAAGCTTGTTTTGGTTAATATTGCACCAACACTTCCAGACATTCAGGTGAGGGTTGTGATGGTATAGTTCTAATTGGCTTTCATCTTCCTTCTATTATCCTCTGTTTAATCTTTTTATATACTAATCATGCCTGGTGCAATATTGGTTCTGCTATGTTTATGTTTGAACTAATTTGCAATTTGTGCTAGTATGTGGTCGAAATGTTTTGGAGAATATCTTTTACACCCAGCGATGGTAAATTGTAGTTTAAATGCACCAATTGCATTTATGTTTGTTTGAAACTAGTTGGTGCCTGATGGACAAACAATTATATTAGAAAGAGGCGAGGATAACTCCAGAAAACACCTTAACTTTTATTTTATTGAAATTGGCCTCGACTGTTTACAAACTCAAGCCTTCATAGGCTTATCACTCATATGTTAAAATGCTAAATACCTTTTTTTTCCTTTCAATTAATATACTAGAAACTTGTCAGTTTATTCAGTAACTATAATGTAATACTAAGGTCAAGTTTAATAATTTAATATATGCTGTGTTTCTATTTTCAAGTGATCTTCAAAGGTTGCAGTATTTCTTACTACCATGATTCCGTCTTTAATACCATAATTCTGTTTAGGTTCAATCAGTAGCGTCATTCTGTAGCACTTTTCTGGGGACAGCAGTGCGAATCCCATGTGAAGTGCTAAAGCAAAGGTTGCAGGCTGGTCTTTTTGACAATGTGGGGGAGGCAATAATTGGAACTTGGCAACAAGATGGTCTTAAGGGATTTTTCCGTGGGACTGGTGCCACTTTGTTCCGGGAGGTTCCTTTTTATGTTGCTGGAATGGGCCTTTATGCTGAATCAAAGAAAGTAAGTTTAAACTAGGATCAAATTTTGATTTTTTTTTTTCCACTGACATTGTACTTGTCTCGAGTGTTTTCTTTTTCATTTTTCCTCTCCAGTACCCTTTATCCTGTGTAACCAAATTACTCAGCATGGCTCTTTTAAAATTTTTTAGCTGTTATCTATCTATATCTCTTGATGTAAAAACTTGCCTTCTAATAAGTGAGCTAGAACTGCAAGTCTTTGCTTGATTTTGTGTTTGAGTTTTGTTCAAGAAAAGGTGAATGGTTGAAATTAGTTTGGATTCAAAGTTCCAAAGGATTGACAGATCTAATAGTGTGGAATACGCATGAATTAGTTGATGTTTAGGGTAATGTACCACACAAACACAACGAGTCCAGGTTTCAGGTAATACACGGCACACACTGACACCAGTAATATTAATATAGCCATTTTGTGTGGTAGTGAGATTGGCTGACTCATATACTGATTAATTGTTGGTTGAGCTCAGGCTGCCCAGCAACTTTTAGGCCGAGAACTAGACCCATTGGAGACAATTGCTGTTGGGGCTTTATCCGGAGGGCTAACAGCTGTCTTAACCACACCGTTTGATGTGATAAAGACGAGGATGATGACTGCAACTACGGGACGGTCCATGACATTGTCACTGGTAGCGTTATCTATTCTGCGCCATGAAGGGCCCCTTGGACTATTTAAAGGGGCAGTTCCTCGGTTCTTTTGGATTGCTCCATTAGGTGCCATGAATTTTGCTGGTTATGAGCTTGCAAAGAAGGCCATGGACAAGAACGAGGAAACTGGGGAGCCGGTTGTGCAGAAATGAAAGTCTAATTTTCTAAGATTTAGCCCACAGTAATTTTGAACCTTTTGTGTAATTATAAGCATGTGAAAGCTGCTGGAAATTTTGGAGCCTTTCCTGAATATGGTTGCGATTGCATGCTCAATTCCATTTGTCGAAATCTCTGCTTTTTGGTTGTTACATGATATATTTTCTGAAGTTCCTTAGAAATTTCCGTAAAGGTCATCTGTTCTTGCTTTTCGTTCTTTCACAAGTTCAGCTGATGAACTGTGTATCATCATATCATGTATCTATGCATTCTTAATGTCAACTGATTTTACCCTTTTTCCTTCCGATCTGGAACGTAGGGTTATTTGCTCTCCCTTTCAGTTAAACTCTTTGTTGGATTTATATTGTGAAAAATGTGGGATCATTTAAAAAGGGAAAATCAAAAGCGTGTTCAAGTCATTTATGGGCAGGTTTTTCTTGTAGTACTTCAAAATATCTAAATTGCGTGTGTTCCCATTTGGATAGTTTTGCGCGATAGATTTGTACTAGTTGACCGTTTATATGTGGTGATACCTTTATGTTCACGGCAATCGCAAGCTGCTTATGGCAGGTGTTAAAAGAATCTTTACGTTATACTTTCTTCATCCCACAAATATAATGAATCAATCGTGTATTCTATTTCTGTTTATCCCAAAAAGATGGTTTTGTGCGATAGCCTTGTATCAGAGTCGACCATTTATACGCGGTGGTACCTTTATGATCACGACAATCACAACCTGCGTCTGGCATGCTAAACGAATCCTTAAGTTAGAGATCCTTACGTAAAAATTAGAGTTCACTACTTTGTGGCTAATATTAAATTTCATATAATAGTTTTTAGTCAATGATTCATTCATATACTTTTCTTGAAAGGATGATTCATATATTTTTTTTTATGGGCTTTAAAAATGAACGACTTTCAACTATTGCCAAAGAGATACAAAGTCATGAAAGAGGCTTAGGGTTAGAAGAATGTTAATTAGCATCCCAGCTTTGAAGATTATAGATCCTTCGTCTAAGTCACGTTTGCCATTAGCATCCCAATATTGAAGATTATTATAGATCCTTCGTCTAGGTCAATTTTTCCATGATGTACATAGTCATAATATTATTCGCACGAGTTTTTTGCGCAAAGATAGATGATTGTGTGAGAAACGCAACTTCAGATAGCAAATACTCAGTTTACAACTTCCCACACTGTAACTTCCCTTCTTGGGTGAAATGGACGTATTTTTTTGCCCAATTTAATTTATTGTACGTATTTTTTTAAGTGTCAAAAACTATATTAAATTGAAACGATCTTCTATGTACCATCGGCAGACATAAATATGCTCAATTTCAATAGTGGATATGTTGCTAAACGTGTAAACTCGTTATTAGATTTTTTTTTTTTTAGGTGGTGGGATCACTTTTCTAAACTCATTTAAAAGAAGTATAAGCGGCGCCTATGCTTAAAATTTAGGCTCTAAGTCCACGCTTTGTTACGCCTTATGCTACATTACGCATTAGCAGCGCTATTATCACACATTGGTGTGCGTTTAAGGGGCATAAGCTCATTATTTAATCTCGACATTTTTCCACACCTCACACTTTCTAGAAACTAGAACATCAGAAGCTTCTCGCGGGCCGACTCGGGCTCGGCTTGCAAAAATGTGAGCCAGAACACGAATACAATTTCATCTCGACGAGACGAGCTTGGCTTGCTGAGCTGTTTTGCCAACCCTAAATTTAGGGGTATGGATTATGCTACATTCTCACCTTATTTCACATCCCTAATCACACCTTCACACCTTACTCCCAATTTACAATTATAACCTCTCCAAACAAAACCAGCGCTTTGATTAAGGAAAGAGATCATCACACCTTAGTCTAAATTTACAATTATACCATCGTATATGTGACTTGGATTTTGGGGTGTGAAGACAGATGGGAAATGTAGCACTGTGTAAAAGAGATAGATGTAAGAGATGTATGTCATTATGGGTATATATGTCAATGCAAGTTTTTAAACGGCAAGTTCACATTTCCTAAGAGGGATCACAATGAGAAATGGGAAATGAGACCCACGCATGAAAATATGTACTAAAAGACATGGGAATTCCAGAAAGTGGGAATTACATTTTGGAAACCGGAATCCAACTGAATTGAAGTTGTGAAGGATGGGTCAATCCTCTTTTTCTTTTCTTCTCTTCTCTCTTTCCGCGTTTTTTTCAAAAGTCAAACTCCTCACCAAGTAAAATTGACTTTTATTTTATTTTATTTTATTTATTACTCCGTCCGTCCATCGAAAAAAAGATAATCCACTATTCTATTTTCGTTTGTCTCAAAAAAATAGTCAACTTACCATATTAAACTTATATTTAATTTTTCATTTTCAGGCGTGCTCCTAATTAATTATTGTTATTCAACTACTTATACATTGAAAGTATTTCAAATAATTAATGAGATATAAGGGTATATGTGAAAAAATAAGGTATAATTTTATGTTTCAACTATATTAACTATAATTTCTTAATTTATGTGAAAATAACTATTAAACTATCTTCGTGAGACGAGAGGAATATTTATTTATGTTTTAATTAATCCTAAATAAAAACCCGCTTATTTATAAACACCTTTATTACGTTGTATACTTACTAGAGACAATATGAAACGGGCTGGGAGCCAGAAATTTACATAAAATCTACTCGTTCTATTGTATTTATTATTATTGTCCTCTGTTTTTTAGAAATCGACAATGTTTTCTCGTGATTCCACACTAGAGGGAGAGTGACCTACCAATTAATTAGATTTTTTTTTTTTTTGGTAGTTGGGAACTGTTGTTAGTGGATTGAACATTGAGATGTTCTACATTTTGGGTGACTTAATAAAATTTTAAAACAAGGTTCGATATATAATGGGTAAAAAAATGTTACATTTGTACACTTCAGGTAACCCAAGAAGTATGCAGGCAAGGTGAATTTATTTTCCTTGAATATTAGACGCCTAGCATTCCACAAGGATAGACTTGGATTTTATTTTGGTCCGTAACACAAAGATAGGTCAGAGTCTAGTTGAAATAGTAATTTTCTTATATACCTTTTATTTAATGTACATTGTATTTAAAAAAATAAAACCATTAAAGTGAAATAATTACTAAATTAAAGGATATATTACAAAAAAAAAAAAAATACTCTTGTATTTTACCTTTCTTACGACACTCATTAAGCATTCCTTAATCTTTATGAAATTAAGTATTATAACTCTATGATCTTTCTTTTAGAAAAATATAGGTCTAATCTTAAGGGTGTACATATTAATTTTGTACACTTTATATGTACAAATATCACTTCTTTCAGGTGGTTCGATTGTAGAGTAGAGCGTTGGTTAAATGCTCAAATTTCGGGCAGTTTCATTCTTGAAGTTGACATGTTCTAGACTGCCATCATAATTAGATAACAACTTTGCGTCTTTCTTTCAAGACATAAAACGTGTTTCTCGATCGTCGTTACATCCACCCACCAACTAGCGAATGACTAATTATTGAATTGTATTCAAGAGACTAGACTAGAATGTAAACAAGTAGGAAGAGAATACCAAGTCGACATAGAAAGACCGCTCTCTGGGAATTGTTAGTAATGTGGAAACAATTAACAAAGCTGCAAAATAACAACAAATTAAAAAGATTTGGTTTTTGGTCATATGAATATCACACTAATTATTACATCTGCATTTACATTCTCATAAAGGCAATGTTACTTTACAAGTTTGCATGCGCAATTGTTGTACTTTTTCACTTTCTAAAAATTGTTTACATGCTTAAGACTTCACATCTTCAAGCAGTCTCTTTGTTCCCATTGACACTCCAACATTACTATCAAACTCGTCTTTTTTGTTATAAAAAAAGTAGTTAAACCACTAGCTAGCAATGAAACAATAAAAAGTGACTTTGTCGAGACCCAGATAGTCTAACAAAATATAGATACATTTGTTTACAATATTCTTGATCAAGGGTTCAATCAACTTTCGTCTTGAACAATCTCCACTAATTTGCGATAGAAAATGGAAATTCATGACTTTTGCATTATAATTATCATTTTTTATTCTAGTGAAATTTCACTTATATAGTTTTTTTGCGTGTGTATACAATTTTTTATGTTACATCCAAACTTTCTCTACTTGTCGGACAGTCATTTGTCAGAGAAATTAAACAGACAGTCATCTGTTAGAGAAATTACAATTAATATTTCAGCACTTTTTAGAGTTTTTTTTAACCGTGTTAATCTATATGGATTATATATGATTTGATCCATCCTATACGTTATTATTAACTAGTGGCTATATTTATAACATGACAAAATTAATTATTTTCTATATAGTTAGGTTTGGAAGCATGAGATCAAACCCATCCATAGCTCCATCACAAATTCAAATTTTCACATTTAAACTTGCTATCTCACCAAGACTTGTGATTAATAAGAAGTTAGTTACTGTGTGTGTGTGTGTGTGTATAATCAAATAATTAAAATAAACAAATTTGAAAGCTAAATGATTAATAATTTGATCATCTCATTATCAAACAATAATTAATAGCTGCTTATTTTGTTGAAATTTTGCATAGTCCAAATGAAATCTTTAACTATGATAGACACTTAACAGCAAACCAAACGCTGCAAAAAACACGGTTTTGCATTAATTATTACAAATTAATTACTAGTAATACATATTGTGTGAATGTACACCAACATGTATTCTTTTTTACTAGCTAGTGGCCATATTGATGGCTTTGACTAATGGTATGGATTTTTCTTTCTTTCTTTCCTTTTTTTTTTTTAAGGGACTGATTGTATGGAAGTTAATTGTTTAAATTTTGAAAAAAGGAAAATACAATAGGAGGAACAAGAAAATAATACTAATAATTGGTCAATCGAAATCATTATCATTGTTAATGAACTAGTTAATGAAGATGGTTGAATGAATTAGAAGAAGAATTGGATCGAGAAATACTACCAATAAGACAAACCGAATCATTGGTTTGCCATAATTTACAATGGATGTTCGAGGTTGTTTAAATAGAAATAGCAATTTTTGTTTTTGGACGTTTAGTTCATTTTTTTAATACTATTCTACTTATACTCCTTCCGACTCAATCATTTGGTTAACTTTGCTTTTTTTCACAAATATTAAAAATGTTAAAGGTAAATTTTTTTGAATCGTTATTTCTAATTTGGCCTTATTTAATGACTAATTTTTAAAATAATAGTTACAATATAACTATAATATCAAATGACGGTATGTTTATAAAATAATATAAAATAAATATTTTACTTTGGAAACTAGACTATAGAATTAAGACGAACAAGAAAGAAAAAATGGATTATATAAATGAAAGAGAGGAAGAGGAATGGCAATAGGGCATGTACGAGTCAGGTATGCTTCTCCAGTGCCCCGCCCTGAATCAGGTACAGAGCGGGTAAGGTTCAGGACGGGGGTGACGAAAAATATCTGTTACCCGCTCCATTTTAAAAAATTCTATTAAAATTCAAAAAAATGTAAAATACATTAAAAAAACATTTAAATAACATGAATTCACCAAAATAACAATAATTAACCAAAAATGCACCATGATCAAAACATATTAAAACATAATATTATAAGCTACAACCAAATGATCTAATAAAGGAAAGTGAAAAATCTTTTAAAAAAAAAAAGTTGCGCGAGGTGGTTTGGGGTTAGAAGTTAAACCAAAGCTTCTTTGGTTCAATCCTTTCTTCCAATTTCTTTTTCTAAAACTATAAAAAGAAAAAAAAAATTATAAGGTATGAGGTCGGGCAGGCTGGGTGAGCATTACCCATCACCCATCCCCATCCCGTCAAGCATTCGGGGCGAACATTTTCGCCGCATACCCACCCAATTAATTACTTAAGTACTAAATTAAAGGCTATATTAGAAAAATACTCTTAAACTTTACCTTTCCTACAACATTAATTGAATATTTCTTAATATTTGTAAAATTAAATATGAAGTCTTATCTTTATTTCAAAAAATATAAAAGTCTATGTTTATGGGATGGAGAGTATCTGATATCTAGTTTCTTTAAATGTTGTATATCTAGAGATTGCAGTTTCATTCTGATACAAACTCGAATAATTCGTATCGAAATACAAGAACACAAATAGAATAATAAAATATTGTGGATTACTTCGAGTAAACCCGACCCTCCCAAATATTGGTTTTTCAGAAGAAACCAATAAAACTCCCAAATACAAACACCAATTTGCAATATAATTAATTCCACACCCTACTTTCATCAGTTTTACATATTTAAATAGAGATAAAATAAACATTATCCCACTAACTTACCCACTAACCACTAACTTACACACTAACACAATAATAGCTAAATACATGGACACTGTCTCTAGCTAATTTTACTAATTCAAACTAAATAAAAAACTAATATCTAAATACTAAATTATTACATTGCTAATTAAAATAGAACCGCAACATTCCTTCCCTCTTGAAACTACCCTTGTCCTCAGGGGTATGAATAAATTTCCTTCTCTTGCACTTCCAATTTAAGACCAAATATGAGAAGATGTGAATTATTTTTTGGAGGTTGTCGGTTGTTCTAGTTCCATACTCCAAACGTTGGGCTATCTCGACCAATGACGACTTTGTCATACAAGAAGACTGAAATTTGATATTCGAAAATGGTTGCTCGACTTCTAATTTTTCAAGGAAAACAATGCTCCTTCTTTCATCAATTGAAAAGATTTTGGAGTTATAACCTTCTGGCACTGCCTCGCACTTGCTACTAGGAAAAAATTGCAATTTTTCACTCATGTGCTGAAGTTCTTTTGAATTGTAGGAAATAAAATCCAACAATCTTGTTTCTTCGAAAGAGTAATCTAGATCTTCAGATGTAAAGGATGTTGGTACAGGAAAACCGACATTTTTTTCTTCAAAAGAATAATCAGTTTCCTCATATTGTTGCTCCAAACCAAATGAATGCCGCTAGACATCAATCATGTCATCCCATATTTTCATTTTGCACATCATATCTTTCATTTCTTTTTGAGAAGCAGCAATAACTTGAACTATGCTCTCCAAATGTGTCACTCGTTGCTCGAGTGATTGGGCCATGCCTGCTCTGATACCAAATGATACGAACTCGAATTATTCGTATCGAAATACAAGAACACAAATATAATAATAAAATATTGTGGATTGCTTCGAGGAAACCCGACCCTCCCAAATATTGGTTTTTCGGAAGAAACCAACAAAACTCCCAAATACAAACACCAGTTTGCAATATAATTAATTCCACACCCCACTTTCATCAGTTTTACATCTTTAAATAGAGATGAAATAAACATTATCCCACTAACTTACATCTTTAAATAGAGATGAAATAAACATTATCACACTAACTTACCCACTAACACAATAATAGCTAAAATAAACATTATCCCACTAACTTACCCACTAACCACTAACTTACCCACTAACACAATAATAGCTAAATACATGGACACTATCTCTAACTACTTTTATTAATTCAAACTAAATAAATAACTAATATTTAAATACTAAATTATTACATTGCTAATTAAAATAGAACCGTAACACATTCTTGAAGCCGAAGTTTTCTAGACTATCATCATGATTAAATATTAACGTAGCATCTTTCTTCCGAGACATGAAACGTATTTCTCAAACGTCGATCTGAGGTTTTCGGAGGCAAATGACTAATTAATATAGACTAGAATATAAGCAAGGAGGAAGAGAATATCAAGTCGACATCGATAGACTGCTTTCTCTCTGAGTTAGTAACGTGGAAAGAAGGCCGCAAAATAACAACAAAAAAAGATTTGGTTTTTTGTCATACATCACTATAATAATGTTTACATGCTTAAGACTTCGCATTCTTCAAGCAGTCTCTTTGTTCCCATTGACGAGATCGGAAGAGCACACGTCTAACTCATCCTTTTTTGTTATAAAAAAAGGAGTTAAACAACTAGCTAGCAAGAAAAATGATCCAAGTATATTAAACAATTAGAAAGTGACTTTGCCAATTGAGACCCAAATAGTCTAACATATATAAATACCAAGATTCTGAAAACCCGACCGGACCTGACCAGCCGGTTCGACTGAAAAACGAGAAACCGACTGAACACCTGTCCGGTTCAATGAACCAATTAAGAACTGGACTGGAAATAGGGAAAAAATTGTTGAACCGGTAAAAAAACTAGGCAAACCTGAAAAATTTAATTTTTTAATGAAAAATTTGTCTAAAATTTATATATTTTATTTAATTAAAACTGATTCGATCTCGGTTCAACCCCTGTTCAACCTTGTGACACTTGAACCGCTGCCTTCACCTGGTTAATGAATGATCGGATTTTCTGAACATTGATAAATACATTATTTACGATATTCTTGATCAAGGGTTCGACTTTTGTCTTGGATATTAATCTCCACTTATTTGTTCCGATGCACACACACACGTAGTCAAAATTTTATGTTTCATCCCAACAACCTCTACTTGTCAGACAGTCATCTATTAGAGTAAATTAATGTTTCATCACTTTTTAGTGTTTTTATAAGCGTGTTAATATTTATGGATGATTTGATCCATCCTATACGTTATTATTAGCTAGTGACTATATTTATAACATTACGAAATTAATTATTTTCTATATAGTTAGGTTTGGAAGAAGGAGAACAAACCATCCGTACCTGAGATATGGCTCCATCACAAATTCAAATTTTCACATTAAGCTTGCTAGTTATTACCAGTGAATAATAATATATCACCAACATTTGTGATTGAAATCTAGATGATGATTAATCATTAGATCATCTCATTATCAAATAATAATTAATACTAGCTAAGCATATATATGGTTGAAACTTTTGCATAATCCAAATGAGATCATTAACTTTATAGACACTTGACAGCCAGCAAATTAAATACCGCAAAAAACACGGTTTTGCGTTAATTATTACAAATTAATAGTACTACATATTGTGTGAATGTAAACATACATATATTATTTTTTTTGCGAACGGCCACAATGATTTGACTTTGAAAGGGACAAATGGTATGGAAAGAGAATTGTTTAGGGAAAAAAAAAGGAAAAAAAATTGCAATAGGTAGAACTAGAAAATGATGACGATAATACTAATAATTGGTCAATCGAAAACCAATGTCTAATGAATAATGTTATTTATCTAGACTAGATATCGGTGATCTCCAATCTAGTTTTATGTGATCCAAATCATTATCATTGTTCACTTTATTTACATAAAAATTGGATTGAGATTCTGAGAAGGGCAACGTCCTCAATCTGGACATACAAGTACTTATCAATGAGATACCGAATCATTGCCTCCTCATAATTTACAATGAGTCACACGGATTATTTGGTTCACTTCACTTTTTTACAAGAATTAAGAATGTTATTGGAAAAGCAAATTTTGTGAGTTGTATTCCTAATTTAGATGTATTCAAAATAGTTACAATTGTAAGATTAAATGAGAATATGTATATTAAGTAATTATATTAAATCTTTAATTTGGAAGCAAGACTATATATGTACATTGTAATAGAAAAGAAAAAGTGGACGGTGTAAATAAATGAGATGGAAGGGGTACTATTTTGCTACAGCGGATGCCTAAATTTTTGAAGATGGATGGATTAATAGGATAGTTTTCTTATTGTTCTCATCATTTTTCATTAATTATTTCTTCGACAACGAATCAAGAAATTAAAACAAAATATCTTAAATTCCAAAATAATCTTCTCAATCGACTGACACGTGTATAACGATAATTGGCAAAATTAGTCATCCACATGTGGCATGACCTTTTTTTGATAGATTCGTCCTTTTGCCTCTAAACTTACAAATCTTGAATGATATAATTCCAAATGTTAGAAACTTCAGCTACAATACGAAATATCCCCACAAGTAATTGCAATTAATTGAAGAATAATTCATACCTACAAAACGAATTATATATAAATAGTTAAATCTCAATGAATAATTGGCCAAGATTTCTCGAAACTCATGTATTCTAGAATGAAATTAGTTAAAATATGGACTTAGAAAGTCTAGATAATTGGTTGTTCAATTCCAAAATCTTGACAGTTACACCCACACTTTAGTCTTATGAACAACTCATTTTATTTAGAAAATTTGTTCAAACTAACGACATTCATTTCGCAGAATTCACAATCATTTCCACCACATTCATTTCTAAAAGCAAGTTTGGACATTAGATGTAAAAAAAAAAAAAAATTGACGAGGCACAATTAAAAATATTAATTTTTTAAGGTGATGTGATATGTAAAAAATATATTTCGCGCACTTAATTGTTATGTTGTATAAGTGTAAGAGCTTTTAAGTACATTTAGATTACTTTGTTCAAAAAACAATAAAATAGAGATATATTTTTTTGATGGAATAAAATGTAATTTTCTAAGGAACCCATCATTGGCCCCTGGGCTCCATGAGGAACTCAGGGCTAAGTTCCTTAGAAGCACTCGGAATAAAATAGAGATAGATAGGTAAGAGCATCTTCAATAGACTCTTTAAACAAAAATACTCTTTAATCTAGATAGTCAATGCATACAAATAGTCTATAAGAAACTCTTTGTTTTTACTTTTTAGAATAAAGAGGGATTTGAGTATCCGGATTTGTATAGGCAAATTCACTCTCTATTCACAGATAGTTGCAGTTTCTTATGTTCCTTTTCAAACTGCATTCAAAGTGATTGGTCATTCACATTTTAAAGAAAAATCATCAAAAAAAAAAAAAAGATAGTAGAAAAGAATAAATGTTCGTAGAATTTAACAAAATAAAGAGTTATAAGAGAGAGTCTATAAATACTCTCCAAAACACTAAAAATACTCTTTATAGATAAAGAGTTTCTTGGATATATGTTCTCTTAGAATTCTAGTGTCTAGAAAAAGATACAAGAGAAAAAACACAAAAAGAAAAGTTTGAGAAAACCACGCTACAAAATAAGGTTTATGAAGAAAATTTGAAGATAAATCCAAAATTACTTTACTCTCGTCTCCCCCCTTCACATCACTAGGAGCCCAACACCAGATGCGGCCTTGAGGGTGTGCATATGGTGTGACCGTATAGGGCTCCAAAATTAGAGGGGCATAAAAAAATGTTATTTACTATAGGTGTAATGTTAATATTTTTTTGAAAAATTTTTAAAATTTTATTTATTAAAAAGTTTAGACATTATTGAGGCACCATATTTTATAGGTATGTATAAAATTATTGAATTAAAAATTAGATTATATTTTATTATATATTATTATATTGAAAAAAGAAACTAAAAATGACCTACCTTAATCATCCGATATTTGTCAAACTCAATTAAAGCAAAAAATATATATATATATATAATCAATCATATAAAAATAGTTAAGAAGTAAAATGCAATCATATCACTTGATTTTCTTCTTTTCAAAGGCAAGGTAACAGAATTTTCAAACACAATAACACATATTGTGCTTGAAAATTTTCATAATTAGAGAGAACTTACCAAAATATAAATCAATTATCAATTAAGTGAAATAATTCTTTGGTTTCTAGTTTGATCATATTAATGGTTATTTGGTATTCTCATTTCATTGATTTTTTTTAGAGAATTTAATCTATAATCGGGTGTTATACTTCTATTCTTCCTATGATCTCTAATCTCTTTTTGCTTAAGTACTTTAATATTTTTAATTGTTGTTATAATTTCATAGAAATTGAAATGCATCCTAGAAAACAAGCACCTGGATCTAACGGATTTTTGGAAGCATTGGAGGTGCTTTGACATTTACTTATACTTCACTTTTTTATGGGGTGTAAAAAAATAATAAAAATTCAAATATGATGTTTTTAATTTGAAATACTATTGTTGGAAATGTGATTAAGTTTTTCTACTATAATCCTTAGTTAAACTAGGGGGCACCATTTTGGATGGTTACACAGGTACCCAAATTCTCAGGGTTGGCCCCTGCCCAATACATAGGAATTCTCTTAAATGGGAAAAAGATTCAGATACTCAAAGAGTACCCTATTATGTTACTCTAAACCAATAAAAACTCGCACACGGGATCTTGGGGCTCAATTTTGGGACTCTTGAACCCATGTGTGCGTTAGTAATTGGTCTAGAGTACCATATTAAGGAATTCCAAAAATACTGATATTTTCTCTTTACATGGGTTTATTTTTCACGAGTCCTTTTTCAAAATCTCTCATTCTGTGTGACGTACTTTCATACATGCAACATGAAGTGAGAGTTTTTGTTATGAAATCTCCAAAAAGTGTTTGAAAATTTCCGTATTTTTCATAGTGATTTCTTGAATAGGTGCAAGTCAACTTGAACCCCACCCAAAAAAGGGCAAAAGGGGGGAGGGAGGGGCAGAATGGAGGCAAACACCCCACCAAAAGTCTAAATCCCTATCTATTTGCTTGGAAGAAGGGATTTAAATGATTGTATTACTTACAAGAATATTGAGTAATTTAAATGAATAAAGTGTAATTGTATACGTACATGCTAAAACTTGTTTGTTTTTCAATAGAAACTAGTAACTACACTGGAGATGCATTTTCCGCCTATAAGTGAATGGGCAAATTAAAGACATTTTGATAATGAAAAATTAAAGATATGTTCATCATATAGTAAGTAGACTATTTTGTTCAGACGAACAAAAAAAATATATAAGAATATCATTGTGCGATGGAGAGAGTATTTTATAACGTCACATCTCACATCATATATAAGACCGAAACCTAAATGAAAATGACACTTACTGAACTAGTCAAACTTGTCTTTGACAAGGAAATTCATGGAGAATTTGAATCTAAATTACAATTATTATTAATTAATCACCCAAAATTAGGAGTATAGTAGTTGCAGTCCTTTATGACCTTTGATTCCAACATCCATATATATGTATTTTTGCTTTCACGTCATGATCACTTCGCTTTTCCTTCGGAAAAGTTCGACATAATTACTAGAAAGTGCGAAAACAATGACTATAGCTAGCTAAATATCATATATGACGACTCATATTGAGTTTTCGTCTGAGTATACAATACTGTTATGGATCAATAATAATGTAAAAATTAGTATTAGCGTCACTTTTGACGGTCGTTCTTGTTGATGATGATCAAGTCCATAGGGGTTCCCAAGCCACTCCCAATAAGTTTTCATCAACAAAGAAAGGGGATGAATTCTCGTTATTGTTGTTATTAATTGGGTGTGGTAATTGTGGGCCTATGTTGTCTTGATTTTGTGACATTTCTTGGCAAATAATTTCCACCAAATTGGCATTTTGGCATTGCATGTTTAGAATCTCAGCTTGCGCTTTGGCCAGTTGTGCTTGAAGCTCACCAATTTGCTTCTGCAGCTGGAAAATCGCACCCGCACAACCGTGTACGGGATTCCGAAGCCTCGCATTCGCTTCGTAGACCATGCTGTTCACAGCATCTGCTCTTTGAGCTTCAGGAAGTTCCTGCAATAATATTATATATTATTATTATTATCATTTTTCTTGATGCAGTTGGGGTTTGTTAATTTTGCACAGTTGAAAAGATGTATATTTGGCTTATTTTAATTATTATTATTATTATTATTTAGGTGCCTACTTCAGTTGACTATTTATTAATTAATATCCTTTTCAGTTGTGGAAGCTACTCCATGTGTTACCAAACATCACTTTGAATAAAACAAAAGTAGAAAAATAATTCTAGTCAAAAGAAAGAAAATTTAAAGAGAAATTGTTATCAAGTCGTACTATCTAGAAGAAGGCAAACCCACCCTAAGGGCTCCCATTGTTGTCATAAAATTAAAATGAACTGAAACAAGTGATAGAAAAGTGAGAAGTACAAAGATAAAAAGCCAAATTCTGTTTTGCAATGGACACATTTTTACTTGTTGGGTTCGAAAGAAAAGATTTGGTTTTGAAGGTTTAATTGTTCTAAATGAAATATTGATTTCTTTTGTTGGAAACACGCTCCGGTCAAGGGCAAACCACTAGTCAACTAATTAGTTGAGGAGAAGAAGTGGTATTTGTAGAGAAGTTTTTACAAAATTTTTTATAATAAAATAGGGTAAATTAACTATCTCACTCTTAGGTTACCCCCACCCCCACCCAAAAAAAAAATGCACAATACATACCCATAAAATGATAAAGTCACCCTTTTTTGAAAAGAAAATGATAAAACCACATTATTTGTAAAAGATTTTCTACTACAAATAGCATTTTCCAAAAAAATAAAAAAATAGCATTTTCCAATGCTATTTATCACCATTATTAGCTCAAATCAAATGATAATAAAAGTAATTTAATAAACCACATGTCCTCATAATTGCACTTAGTGGTTTACCCATAAAGATGGTCGAAAGGATAAATGAAATTTGACTACTCATAACTGAAAAAGAAGGATTTGTCATTTTGAGTGTTCTTTACAAAACTTTTTCTTGTTTTCAAAGTATGCTTTTAAAAATATGAATATAACTAGGTTTTCAGTCTTTTGAAAGACTAAAAACTAAAAATTTGAAATGATAAAGAGAACAAGCCTTAAATTTTTTCTTTTTAGTTTCCAGAGGGTTAAAAAAAGGAAAAAATTTTTTTTTCCGAAAATAGGGTAGTTGGGATCGGGGTGGCCACCCTCAACTCCACTACTGCACTTATCATTTGATGACACTATACTACCACATGAAATGATGATTATTATCGTTGGTGATGAACAGTATTATTCTGAGGAATATGATCAGAATCAACTCCGCCGAGAACTATTAGATCAGTTGTGTAAATTACACATAGATGTCATGAAATATGCAAATGTGAATATGACCCTTCAAGACCGTTGCCTATATGTGATCAATTTCTATTTTGTAATACAAAATAGAATAATGACCAATTTCTTAACCAAAAAAATAAGAGAGGATGAACAAAACAAAACTCTGGACTGGTACTAATTAAAACTACCTGCAGCAACTTGATGATGTTGCTGGCGCCAAAAACCCGATGTGCAATGGTGAACTTGAGGGGCTCGGTGGGCGGAAAGTAAGGCGCCAACACGCATTTATCGACGCATCTCCGGCGGAGAATCTTGCATGCAGCACAAGGACTGACGACAACATTAGCCGGTGGAGGAGAGGACGAAAAAGATCCAGTTGGAGATGAGGCAGGTGATAGTACTGGCGATGCCGGAGAAGAAGAACCAGCCGCCATTGCTGCGGCGGCGCCGGCGGTGGTGGCGGTTTCCCTGCACTCCATATATACTAGTAGATGTGGAAGAGAATAGACTGTTTCTCTTTTGTTGTGTGTAATGTTGGTGTGTGTGTGTGTGTGTGAGTGGGTTTTGCTGTAGTGGACTGGGGAGGGATTTTTATAGCGAAAAGAAACCCGTACGTGAAGGGGTTTCCAGCTAGCCAATTGTGTGAGTTTGTCAGATGACGTCATTTTGTGTCATAAATGATGGTCATTGAAATTATGTCACACTCACAATATTATTAAATTAATTATGATCTCTCACCGAACTTTTTTTTTTAAGTTGTTGGATACTCGTTTTGAGGGTTCGAATTACACTTACACTCCACATAATTTCTCTAACTTTCCCTATATCCCTTCTGTATTGGAGAAAAAAAAAAATAAAGAAACTTTCCTTTTAAATTGCCACTTAAATATTAGTAAATTAAAGCATAAATTACGAAAATGTTCTTATTAAATTTTACATTTTTTTAACAACATTAATTGAGTGTTAACTTCTTCTTCTTCTTCCTCTTCCTTCTTCTTCTTCTTCTTTTTCTTTAAAAGGAATTGAGCTTTTCTTGATCCATGTCTACCTTTATGAGACGAATGGATCGAATAGTTACATGATATATGGTTCCTCTATCCATCATACAAAATTCCATTTATTATTTTACTTATTTAATAAATTTAACATCTTACAAATGAAAAATGAATGAGATATTTCAATGTAATTAATTAATTTTATTTTATCAATGAGATGGGATGAATTACAAACTTAGTACAAAATTATTTTATGAGGAGGGCGTGTGATTAAAATTAATTTTAAAAAATAATAATAATCTTGAGAAAATGAAAACTGAACGAGGACAAGCAATACAACCATTTTCTTGGTTGCCTGCAGATGAAATGTATAAAACTTCTACATTTTCTCCCTACAAAATCTAATTTGATTTTGACGTTTAATTTACGCATCATAATTAGTACTCTAACTATTTATTTACTTTTCTTCAACGGCCCTATACGGATCAAATATCTACATTTTCTCCCCACAAAATCTAATTTGATTTTGATGTTTAATTTATGCATTATAATTTACTCAATGTAATTACTTTTCAATGGTCCGATACAAATTGAATAGCATAATTATGACATTCTAAACTTAAATTATCCATCATACTTTACAATAAATAATATCCAGTTCTTTATAGTATGTACATACTGTCAACACGAGGTCAGTTCCTTTCACTCAACGCGGTCGAATCACTACACCTATTTTTTCTTCTTCCATGGTTGAATTTGAAGAATAGCTAGAGAGAAATACGTATATAAAAGGCAAAATTCAAGATGTTGCTATTGCAGCAGGTAAAAGGGGAACAAAAAAAATATAATAATAATAATGTATTCTCTTGAACATAACTAACTTAAACAAACATTAATTCTTCCAAATAATTAAAATTTAATTAATCATAAGTATGGTATTTGACTCATTTCAAGATTCATTTAGGCATAGGAAAGAAAATTTTCAAACTAAATAATTTGTGGCTATAACTTATTGGCCAGTTGAAAAGGTAGACCAGTTAATGTCAATGCACAAAAGTGTGATCTATACTTTGTTATTCCTACCACGACTGACTTTGATAAATCATTTCATTTTTTAAATTCTAACCCGAACTTAACGAATTATATGTCTATTTTCCCTCCAAAAAAAAAAAAAAAGAGGGTCTCAATCATTAAATCTTTTTTAAAATTTCAATAGGAAGAATTATAATAATACAATACAATTAAAGAATGCAGTTCTCTATCATGAATATTTATTATAAATTATTGGTATGAAATTCAACTTTCATATGCTTCAAGAGAGGACTTTAAGAAGATCATTGTTCACACATTAGAGCTTTAATAACGCCAAACCGCCAATTAGATAAATTTGGTGTTTTTTAATAAGTCTGCAATGGAAAGTTCCCAATGTTCATTAGAGTATTACGTGAATGTTTCATGAAGTAGAATCAACAATAATTCTACGCAATTTTGTTTCAATTTAAGGCATTTTGTTCAATTTTGTCCAATCATTCAGTGCTAAATGTTGGCATGACCGTCACACATTAATTATAAGTGGTCCCCTAGGCCACCTAGTCGTAAAAACTAATAAGCAGTCATACAATCGAAATATATATATATATATATATAATCATTTCATGATTTCTTGCATGTTATATTGTGTGTGTAAACACACATTGTATCAAGAAATTAAAAAGTCATTTCTCCTATATGTTTAATCTTAGTAGAATTAATTTTTTCGTTAATATAAAAATTTCTAGATATGCCCAAGTCTCGATAAAAAATTAGTAATTAAATCAAGATAACCGCGAATGAAATTAAGTCATCATTCAAACACCGTCACATTCATGCCCACAACTGATGAAGAAATGATACGGCAACTACACCTACTTTCTAATGAGATAGACTATCGATTGACATAGACTAGTGAAAAGATAGAGAGAATATGAGGCCGGCACCTACGCCTACTTTGTTACGAGATAGACTATCGATCAACATAGACTAGTGAAAAGATAGAGAGACTATGAGGCTGTCCCAGCCCCTCCAAAAAGAGAGTCTTATGTAAGTTATCTATCTCCGTTACAAGGTCGTAAACTGTCTCATTATCATTTCCGATGATTGATGGTGAATCATCCCAATAATTTTGGTACTTTAAATTGGTTTCCGGAAACAGCAAACACGTAGCAGGCTAATATTCGGAGGCGTACCGACATTAATTTAAGGGGGGTTATGTGGCATCGCTCATCGTCAGGTAGTTATGGACCGCAGGGCCTCGTTGCGCACGAGATTGACCCTCTCTTTTGACTTTTTGATAGATTTAAGTAATAAATAATATGTACAAACACAATAATAATAATAATAATAATAATAATAATAATAATCTGATAATAAAAAAATATGTATATTATCCGTTTCTGATGAATGAATTTTGTAGTTGGTATTCATCGTGAATCGCACACTTGAAACTTTGTTGAGCAATCACGTCTAATGTTTTCTTTTATTATTTTAGGTTTTTTTTTTCATTTTTTGTTATGTTTCGTCTTCGCTTAAACCACTTGAAAAATTTTAGAGGTTTAACTTAACGTTTTGTCATGTCTTTTAATTTTTAGAACCTCAGCTTTGGTATTGTTTGGGAAAGGTAAAAGAATTAAGCATTAATTAAAAATATTGAAATAATATATGCAGTGTTTTAAAAATCCTACTTAAACGACGCCTAGGAAACGCTTGTACTAAGGTTCTGAGAGAACCATATCAGGCTAGTTGGTTCAACCAAAAAAAAAAAAAAAGAGCAAGAACCAACTAGAAGACCAGTATGGTTCATTATTTTAAAAAAAAAAAGACCAGTTAAGAAGTTAAGAATTAGACTGAAAATGGGAAAACCAGTTGAACTGGTAAAAAACAGGTTGAATTGGTAAAAGATTAGCCAAACCGGAAAATATTACTTTTTATGAAAAAATTGTCCAAATTTTATTTTTTTATTGTTTAATTATTAAAACAGGTTCGAACCCGGTTTGACCTTTTAACCATTGAACCACTGCTTTTCCAAATCTAATGACCGGTCCGATTTTCCGAATATTTGCTTATACTTGGAGTTTAAACTCTACATTTTACCATGCTTTTCGCCTTATCACACAGGTCGTCTTTTTTTTACGTATTGATGCGCTTGGATGCACCTAGATTCAATGCTTAGTTTCAACACTTTTTTACCCCTTACGCTTTCTAAAACATTAATTATGTATATGACTATGAGTAAGAGCATTTTCAATGAATCTTGTGAATTGTTGTATATGTGACTAAAAAAATAAACAGGCTTCAACATTAATATGACATAAGAGTAAGATTAATGTTAGGAGAAAAAAGTTAAGGGGAAAAAACTAGGGGGGAAAATATATTCTCAAATAATGTATAGGGGAAAATCTAGTGATTAGAGTTAGAGGATTTTTTATTTTTTAAAACTTTTTTACATATTATTTTGTCATTGATTTTTTTTTTTTAAATCATAAAATTGATATTCAATTTTTTACAAAATATTTTTTTTAATTTATTTTTTCTTTTTTTTTTGAAAGAAGAAATATGGGGGAAAAAGGTAAAAGTCTGTTGGCTTTGTTGGGTGAAAAAACCCAAATTTGGGATTTTTCACGCAATATTAGATGTGCTCTAAAATCCATACAATAGACATTCACTCCCCATAACCGTCTCCAGTGCATTTGTCGGTTGCTCCATCTATATATATATTATACTCAAAGGAGCAGTAAACTAAATCTTTTTAACGCATCTGACATGATTCTGGAATCAGAAACCTTTGTACTTTTTCTTTTTGCTTTTTTCTTATTTTTCATTTGCGGTTTTTGTTTAACTGTTGTAACTACCCACTAACTTTCTGGCAACTACCCATATTTTTTATTTGTAAGTACCCATCTTTCTATTTATTTTTTGTAACTACTAATTTAGTTGAAACTACTCATGTATCTAAATAAAACTATTATTTTGCTTATTAATTAATTTCCTTAATATTTGCTGTTTTTTTGCCACTCACGTTCATCCGCATCTCTTATTTTTTTTCTTATTCTTTTTCAAGTCGCGTTGGTGATTTTTACATACTAAAGAGGCTCTTATGGCTATGTTGCATTTTTTTTTTGAGTTATATCTGATTTAGAGATTAAGAAAGTTAAGATAATCTTCAATTAATATGTTTGTAAGCTAATTTTTTTATGGCTAATTATATCTACACTACTCATTTTACTAAACACACAATATTTTTATTAATGTAAACATCCATAATCTTTGTTTCTTATAATATTTAAGGCCCTAAAAGTTTTTGCTACATTTTTTCTCAATTTTTTTGATTTAATTATCCTCCCATATTCTTAATGATCGAATATAATAGAAAATTTAGATTTGTTTATCTTAAAATCATATGAAAACATGCAGTTGTGTATCATTAGATATTATATTTTTGTTTATTAAAAAGTTTTAAACAATTCTCGCAATGAAATTTTTGAAATCAAGATATCATTCGTTACAAGATTTTATGATAATAAGATGTTAAAAATAAAAATATAATAAAAAATAAGTTAATGGCCTAAATGTAAAGAATTAAAAATATAAAGGATAACAAGTATAATTAAAATGTGGTGTAATTAATAAAAAATATGGTGTCAATATAACCATCCTTTTTTGATACATATTTATGAGCTAATTAGTTGCTTAATTAAAATAATAATATTTGTATTTGTATGCTTTAGACCACTATGCGCGGGTTCCGATCTTTTAATAATAATTTACATTAATTAATTAATAGTTTTGATAGTTTTTAAGTAATTTTGATTATTAACATTTTTTTAATAACTAATTAATATTTGCTGGGTTACTCATTAATTAGTTATTAAAAATGGACTTAGATCGTTTAATATCGCAAGGGATGTTTTCTTAACATTTTACCTTATTAATTTATTTTGATAATTAAGGGGTTGTTCTGGTACTAATGAGTGATTTGGTTTAAATCATAAATTTTTATTTATAATATATTCTAATTTTTTAAATTAGAATGTTCATTAACAAAAATGCATTTTTGTAATTTAATAGCAGTAGTATGTTTTAGTAAATAAAGTGTTTTAGCTATTGGTTTGCATTTAGTTTGGTTTACATCTTTTTTTTTTTATAAAAAATACAAGAGGGATATAGCGGAGGGGAAATAAGTGTGATTCGAACTCAAGACCTCCTACTTAAAATATGAATATCTAATCATTACGTCATCTATTCAAACTAATGTTTTACACCGTATTTGTTTAAATTAGATAAATCATTGACCAAAAAAAGAAAAATGATGTGTATTCTATTAATACTTTTTAGTAATTTCACAATTTAAATAAACTTTTAACAAGTAAAAGAGATGCTAAGCTATTGTTTGGCATTTAACTTGGGTTAGATCATATTTGTTTAAATTACGCTGCTTAGAAAAAAAATTAAATATTTCATAGTTTCATTATTATTATTATTTTTAACAGTTGCAGTTTTACTTTTTTTTCGTCTAATCAGTTTATATCGCATTTTGATAGATTAAAATTAAAAGTAAATAAGAAATTAAAGAAAATATATAAAGGGAAAAAATGATTTTCCCTTTTATGTCCTAATTAAGTATGTCTTGTTAGAGTCAGAAATGAGTTCCACGTATAAAGCCAACAAATAACACGACAAATGTCCTTTATAAAAAAAAGTGTTTTAAAATTTGTAATACTTAAACAGAAAACTAAAAAATATATCTCCGATTTAAAATACTATGTTTAATCAACGATTTTATATTTTCATAATAATTATTTAAATTTTGCTTATATGTACTACAATTTTTGCAGCATTCATTATATATTGTCACGGAATTAAGCTCGTTCAACACATGGGTAGAAAACTATTTATCTCTTCTCTATATATAGAAAGGGAATTGCGATTCCGGAATCTTTTTTCCACCCAAAAAGATTCTGGAATCCTCCTTTTTATTTTATTTTTTATTTTCTTTTTTTGCCCACTAAACAAGTATATAACTTCCCTTTTATCCACTATATATAACTATATGTAACTTCCCTTTTTTATTTTTATTTTTTTGAAGTTTTTCAACATGTCTTCCATTACCTGTTCGTCTCCTATTTTTTTCTAACGTTTTATGTAATTCAAGTTTCTAGAATAAATGACTTAATAATACATTTATTTGATAAGTAAAAACTTCCCACTTCTACTATTTTTGAATGGTTAAGCAATTAGACAGTATAAATATATCATTATTTTTTAGCATGGATAATAAATCTACGATGATCATAATTTACACTGGATTTTATTTCTTTTACTTTTTTCCTTTGACAGTTTTTTTTGCCCCTTCCCCCCCCCCCACCCACAAAATGATAACTACAATAAGTTTTTTGCAACTTATTTCTGTTTAGTTGTCTTTTATGTAACCACTCACTATGTATTTCACTGTAGTCTTTAAATTAAAAGAAGTAATTGTCAATAACTATTCCAAATGAGTTATAGGAAAGATTTATAAGTGGCAAGCTAAGTGTAATTTGTAACTTTTTTTGTAGTCCTCTTTTTTACCCTTGAATACATCTATGTACTCACTCTATTATTTATACCTATAATACTTTTATTAACGTCTCACAATCTGTACACGACGCTCTTCCGATCTTTTTTATTTTTTAAATTTTGGTCTTTTTATTCTCAATATATGTTGAATGCCTTCTTAACATAAATATACGAGAATATATTTAAACCCAATAGACCTTAGATTAGGTGACAAATGTACGCCAAATTCTATTTTTTTAATAAATTACATAGTATTGTTAATTATGTTTTCAAGGAAAATTATTCAAGAAATAATAAACAATATAAAGAGTAGGACGCAGTACTCATTAAAAAAATTCCAAGGGCGACAAGTCACCAAATGCACCTTTATACTCCTTTTTTGCCGCTCTAACCTGTAGCACGTTGCTATCTTCAACAAATAATAAGATAGCGTTTGGCTTATTGGCTTTGAGAAAAATAGATTTCCCAGGTTTATTCCAACTATAAGTTTTTAAATATATGTTAGACATTTAACATAATATTTGTACAAATTATATAATTTCTAAAGTCGTTCAACCATGGCTCAGAGCCAAAAACAAAATAATATATCAATGCTCAAACAACTTAGAACTAAAAGGTGGCAACTTTGTGAAATGTATTATTTACTGGTCGAAAAGGGAAGGGAAAAAAAGAAAAGAAAACCTTTCAACTGGCCAGATTACAAAAAAAGGACCACAATAAATTCAATATATTATCTTGCTTGGAGTTTGTAGTGGGATCTGTGGAATAATCATGTCTGGAAGATAAACTACTACTTTCCTTTTTGTTATTTAAATAAATTGCTGCTCTACCTAGTGTTATAATATTATAAATTTATCTGTTGTATAATAGTTATCTACATTATAAATATGTTTGACTTAGATTTTATGAAAAAAATGTTTTCTTTATATAAAGAAAGGGAATTGAGATTTCGGAATCAATTCCCCCTCCCAAAAAAAGATTCCGGAATCCCCTTTTCTATTTTCTTTTTTCTTCACCCACTACACATTAAGCAGTAACTGTCTATTAAATATTGTATTTCAATCTTTTCCCACTACATGTTTTCCATTAGTTGCCTGATATTTTGTTTTCTCAAATTTCCTATACATATCTTTATATTAAGAAATTAAGAAGTGATTCCGGAATTTGAAAGTTCTCTTTTCTTAACATGGTAAAATTAAAACCACCCAATTCGCTCAATTATATATATATATATATATATATGATACTGAACACAAAATTACAAATCAACTTGAGACTATTGGGTAATCCGATGATGGAAGTACATAGCACAAGGATATTGTATCTATTTTGAAAAATATGTTCGACCAGCACAATAAGTTGGTGAAAAAAATATAGGATGGTGCGTGAGATAATACATGAACAAAACAGTGATAATGTTCGGTTCTGACTGGTTAGAGATCGGTAGGAAGATGGTCAATGCTACAACTTGCCACAAAAAAATGATATAGTATTTTTTATTGTTGGTGATTTTGAAACCATTCATGGCGACGGAGACATTATTGTTGAAAGTAGTAATGAAAGATTCCAACAAATCAATGAGTGGCATCCTTTGTACTTGAGTTGAAAATATCTGTTGCTCTTTTTATTTGGTCAAGATGGATACAGAGATTAACATTTTACGGACTAATGCAAGTACTTTCTCATCTGCTGGTCAGAAATATGTATCGATCTGAAAGAATATTTTGCATATCGACTACAGAAATGAGATTCAGAATCTTCAAATATTTTGTTCTTTAAGAGATTATTTCAACAGTTTTTGGTTTATGCGTATACTATGGTTGAAAGAGCCCGTCTCATGTATGTACATAACCACCAACAGGAATTGAAGATCGTGATCTTTATCGTGTGTTAGCTGATGTACTGTTGCGTGGTGATACGAAGTTACGAACCCTTCTTTGCATGGGAAGAGAATCTACTTAACGTCTTCTTACATTGGGAGTGCACAATATGTGGATGATACACAAATA
>CAVNYN010270622.1:0-41310 GCA_963692815.1 Nyctanthes arbor-tristis | reverse complement strand
GAAAGAATATTTTGCATATCGACTACAGAAATGAGATTCAGAATCTTCAAATATTTTGTTCTTTAAGAGATTATTTCAACAGTTTTTGGTTTATGCGTATACTATGGTTGAAAGAGCCCGTCTCATGTATGTACATAACCACCAACAGGAATTGAGATGTGATCTTTATCGTGTGTTAGCTGATGTACTGTTGCGTGGTGATACGAAGTTACGAACCCTTCTTTGCATGGGAAGAGAATCTACTTAACGTCTTCTTACATTGGGAGTGCACAATATGTGGATGATACACAAATACAGGTGCCGAATGATCTTTCTATTGATGATTCAGATGATTCTATACGAGTAATTGTTGAAAGTACATATCCTTTGTTCTCAAGTAGCTTTACCAATGTGCCCTATTTATAAGGGAGAGCTATACTTGGCCAAACACTTGATGTGGTGCAAATCATAAATGATCACGTGGTTGAGCTAAATCAGTCTGAAAGAAGGACCTATTTGAGTTCGGATAGTTTATGTCGGACGCAAAGAAGTACAAGCTTATTTAAAGATATTCATTCTACTGAGTTTTTAAATGGAATCAAATGCTCAGGCGTGCCTAACCATGAGTTGAGACTGAAGGTTGGCATCCCTGTTACCTTGTAACTGGATTATGTAAGAGCACACGTCTGCTTATTACAAGATTAGGAGATCATGTTCTACAAGCCAAAATATTATCTGTAAGCAATGTTGGAGATGAAGTTTTTATTTCAAGTATGTCATCGAGTCCGTCAGATGTAAGATTGTCGTTTAAGTTTCAAAGAAAGCAGTTCCTATTGATTGTTTCATATGCGATGATAATCAACAAGAATCAAGGCCAGTCTCTATCCCATGTCATACTATTTCTTAAAAAGTCAATGTTCATTCATGGTAAGTTCTATATGGCAATATCCAGATTTACAAATCAGGGCCGGTCTTAAAATACTTATATGTGATAACGAGGGGAAGCCTACTAAAGAAATAACAAATATTGTTTATAATAACATGCATGGATGGGCAAAATAAAATTGTCAATATTAATAGTTATTTATTTAATGTTTAACGCACATTCCACTGTCTATTTTTTAACAAAATTTGGCCGTGCAACGCATGGGTACAAAAACTAGTTATACAAAAAGGAGGAGTAAACTGAATCTTTTTCCCGCCTTTGACATAATTCTGGAATCAAATCTTTTTTACTTTTTTTTTTTTTTGCTTTTTTTCTTATTTTTCAATTTTTGTTTAATTGTTATAACCACCCACTAATTTTGTGGAAACAACCCATATTTTTTTATTTGCAACTACCCATCTTTCTATTTATTTTATGTAACTACCAATAATTTAATTGAAAGTTGAAACTACCCATGTTTATTTATTTGTAACTACCCATCTTTCTATTTATTTTCGGTAACTACCACTAATTTAATTGAAAGTTGAAACTACCCATGTTTATTTATTTTCTGTAACTACCACTAATTTAGTTGGAACTACCCATGTTTCTTGTATGCGTGTCAAAATAAAATTTATTTTTCATTCACAATTATTTTGCTTATTAGTTAATTTCCTTAATACTTGCTGTCTTCTTGCCACTCACGTTCATTCACATCTATGTCTTGCTTTTCTCATTGTTTTTCGGGTCATGTTGGTGATTTTCACATATTAAAGAGGCTCTGATGACTTTTTTGCATTTTTCATTTTGTTGAAATAGATCTGATTTAGAGATTAAGAAAGTTACAATAATCCTCGATTAATATGTTAAAATAATCCTCGATTAATATGTTTATGAGCTAATTTTTTTTATACATGTTTTTGAGCTAATTAGTCGCTTAATTAAAATAATAATATTTGTATTTGTATGCCTTAGACCAATATGTGCCGGTCGTGTTTTACTAATAATTTACATTAATTAATAGTTTTGAAAGTTTTTAAGTAATTTTATCCTCTTGATTATTGACATTTTTTAGTAACTAATTAATCTTTTTCGGGTAACTCGTTAATTAGTTATTGGAAATGGACTTAGATCGTTTAACATCATCTTAACATTGTAGCTTATTAATTTAAGAAAATATATAAAGGGGGAAAAACCAAAGGATTTCCCCTTTTATGTCCTAATTAAGTATATTTTGTTGGAGTCGGAAATAGCCAACAAATAACACGACAAATGTCATTTGTAAAAAAAAGTGTTTAAAAATTTGTAATACTTAAACAAAACAATAAAAAAGATGTCTCCAATTTAAAATGCTATGTTTAATCAACAATTTTATATTTACATAATAATTATTTAAATTTTACTTATATGTACTACAATTTTTGTAGTATTCATTATATATTGTCACGGAATTAAGTCCGTGCAACGCACAAATGGAAAACTAGTTTAAACGAAAGAGAGAGGTTGTTCATAAAATAAAAAAGTTGTAATCCACTGTTTGAGTAATGCTACATGTAGAGATGAATCTACAAATTTGTTTACAGATAAGGAATAAAATTATTCATTTATTCTTTCTCTTTTTTATTACACAATATGGAGTGAAATTGTAATTCCACATTATTTTTATAAACAAATATGTATATTTACATATATAAGTAGATTAATCCTTTACTGCTTTGACAGTCGAGCATGGTTTCTATTTGTAGACATTCACTTGGACAACGTCCATAATAAATCACTTAGACATGTCAGCATGTGGCGTCTCTCGCTGACAACATGAATTCCAAAATTATCCTACAATTAACACGAATATAACATATCGATAATGTTCAAGCACTTCTCAAAGGTGCTGTTACAACACCTCCTACCTCATGTGACATGTATTGATGCATGCCACATAGATTTGAAATACACGTGACGTATATCAATGCATGTCACTTGGAGTAGCACCTCCGGGAGGTGCTTGAAGATTTTCATATAATGTATATCAATCAATGTAATAACAAAAATAAATCTAATAACAAACAATCAACACAAAAAGAACATTGTTAAGTTTAAAAATCAATGATCCGATTTTAATCAAAAGACTATTTTGATGGTTAATTGATTATATTAAAAATCTTCAAGCACCTCTCGAAAGTGCTATTACAACACCTCCTACTCCATGCGGTATGCATTGATGCACCCCATGTGTATTTCAAATCCACGTAGCATGCATCAATGCATGCCACATGGGGTAGAAGGTGCTGTAACAGCACCTTCGGGAAGTATTTGAACATTACCGTTGATTATATATATATATGCCATATGTGAATCTAATTATCTATAATTAAATTGTGAACAAATAAAAATGTATTAGCCAATGAGGCCTAGCTCATTAGTTAGGGGGCTAGGCTGAGTTACTCAGATCTAAAAGTTTCAAATTCGATTCCCCTTTATGGGGAATTTTTATGTAATTTTATTATAGTATGTATTCCCCCTATATGGGGATTTATATTGTTGATTTTCTTGACATTGTGTTTCATAAGATAAATATCTATACGCATTTGTGCGGCTATAATACAGATTTATAATTGTACTTTGAAAAGATAAATAAAAATGTATTAATCCACAAATATTGTGACACAAGGATTTCAACAAAGGTATAATGACATATACATACACAATCAATTATAAAGCTTTTCTCTAAAACCATATCTAGCTCCTTGCACGGTGTCAGATAGCCAATAAAAATCTGTTAAGTCACATGTGACTTGGTAGATTTTTCATGTGACTTGGCAGATTGTTATTGGCTATCTAGCTCTATGCAAGGAGCCAAATCTGGTTCTATAGAATTTCATATCAATTATAGGAGCCTTATATTGTTTATAATCATGTGTTATTTTATATTGAATCTCAATAAAAATTACAAAGCCGCTATAATGATCGGCAATAAACAAAAGGACAATAAAGTGAATAGTAAACAATTAATGCAAAAGCATTAATCAAAACGAGCCATTTATTGGAACCAAAAACACCAAAGGAAAGAAGAACAAATTCTCAAATAATAGAGAGAGCAGAAAACCAATCTTCAATAATCCTCGACTCAAATGAATCTACAATAGTCTTCCTTTTTCTCCTTCCTTCAAACCCAAGAAAACTTAATAATTTCGATTGATATTCTTGTGTGTTTTGTTCCTTGTTCTCCAAGAAATTGAGTGGAATTCTCAGCATATTTTCTTCTATGATATGATGATTTGGAATTCTCCGCTACACACTTTGTTGCATATTCATCTTAGCCGTTGATTCATGTTTTTCTTGCAGGCATGGTCATTTTCACTAATTCTCTTTTTGTAAAAGTTCAGAGCTTCTCGTATTATTCAAGTTAGTCCTTGCACTTCTCAAGCATGTTCCAAGCGGTTCTTCTCAAGTTTTAAAAGTGTAAAAATTAGTCCTCAAAATTTTCAGAGCCCACTTTTGACACTCCTATTTCTTACATGTGCATATAATAATTATAAGTAATCTAAATCACTTCGTTCGCTTAATTTATCTTTCAAGTTAAGGCGGAGTCAGAAAAATTGGTTTGGGTATGCACAAATGAATTACAAGAATGATAAAATAACGTGATAGTTAAATGTTCTTCTTACATATAAAAGTACACATACTATTGTTTTATTATTTACTTTCTACTTACCTTCCTTCTAAAGCGTTGTGTGAACGAATCGATGATTTAAGATAATCTCTCGTCTCCTATACTTTAATTTTCTAATTAACTAGCAAGGAACATGACAAAATATAGAGTTCAGAAATTTTCATTTCTTTTCACTCTACAAATTGAAATTATTGAAGAGCAATCGTATTATAATGCCAATCAGAAAGTTAACGTGTCAATTTTCTAGGACACTGTTATCGGAATTAGAGTTTGTGAATACTAAAACGATTTAATTAAATTCCTTTTAAAATTTAAGATAGCCTATTATTTAATTTAGTTAGACTAGAAAATGGAATTCATACTGAGATTGATCATTAAAAATGAAATTCAGTTTACCTTACACAGGAATAAATTAAGGACTGAATTGAATTAAATTGAAAGTTTAAAAATATTGTATATGATTAAATTTTAGTCTAAAGTCTAGAGTATGAGCTCTTGATGAAAAGTTAAAAGTTAACAACATTTATGTATTCAGACATTCAAGCTTTTACATGGACGACATGTTCAGATTTTGATTTTATATTTTAACTTGTTTTAAAGTTCAAACCAAATATATATATATATATATATATTTATATATATTCTTTAGACATCCATCTTGCTTATCTCTTTGTCTAAAACTAAAAGTAATATCAAATTTGTCTAAAACAAAGAAAAATAATCTAGAATTGAGAGAGAGAGAGAGAGAGGCAAATTGGGCATTTGCTATTATTAAAAATTCTAGCCAATCATGCATAGGCGCGTACCTACACATGCCAGGATCTTGGCAAGAAAAATGATACATTTACAATAATATGAGTAGAAATTCACTCGAACTATCCACTAGGGGTCCAAATAAACATGTAAAAATATACTTATATTACACTTTGTATGTGCTCGTCCCATTAATGTCATCGAATATGGCGTTCTATTTTATTACCAAATTCAGGTGAGACATTATGTATGGATGTAGGTGGGGCCAACCCTAACAGACTATAGGCCAGGTAGGCAGTGTCTTAGATCACTTGACAATAAAGAAATTTGATTTTAAATAGTGAACCTTGCTAACAAAATATATATACTTTGAGTGTGTGCTAGCAGTCCGACTATAGAAACAGATCGGGTTCCGAGTTTGAAGCCCGACTACCAATTACAGGGGCCACGCTATATAATTAGTGGTCGAGCTCTAAACTCGGAGATCGATTTGTTTCTATAGAAAATCTATATGTGCTAGGGCTGTAAATGTAAAAAGCAAAATATCGCAATCATGATACCATTGGTTTGAGTGGACGTGGAACCATAAACGATTTGGTTTTGACCTAAACTGAACTGCTTTAAAATGGTTTGGTTTAAGTTTTAATATTTCCTAACCGTTTCAAACCACGAACCTGTCAAATTAAAAAAAAAAAATAAAAATAAAAATCATGACATAGGCCATGGTCACCTATTAAATTTATAATAAACTTAGTTAAATATAAATACATTTCATTTACTCATTGAACCAATCAATCACGATTTCTCTATTGGTTACTCTCACACAGTCTCAAACTTAAATCTCATCATCTTCATATTATCCCCTCATCAATTTAATATTCCACCAATTTGTATGTGACCAGTTGAATGATGATATTTATTAGAAGTATCAAGAAAGAATGATTTAATTTGTTTATTTACAACTTTTTATTTTTAGATTACCATCATATTTTTCCTGTAATAGTATCATTTTTTTCTTCTCTGTATCTTAAATCTACCTATGTCACTTTTATTAATTACTTATCAATTACTTTTAAATTTACAATTAAAGTCGAATGATATAAGGCTCAATTTTTGACAATTCATATTTTATTCTGTTGTATAATGCCACATCTAATATTATTTCAATTAATCTTTATGCTCTAATTTAAAAGTCCTCAACGAATGGTTATTTTTTAATATTTGGAACGTATTAATTTTTTCGTTGGCAAACAGTGGTTTGAAAACTCACCAAACGGCAAAATTATGGTTTGGCTTGGGAAAATTCCAAACTACTTTAAATGGTTTTATTTGAAAGTCAATAAAAAACCGCTCAAAGCGATCTGCTTACAGCCTAATATGCTTGGTTGGTTGTTTGAACAAAAGTAACTTTTATTTAGATATTATCATAATAAATATAATATATTAGTCATGGGTTCAACTCCTATCAACAACATATTTGAGTTTTGATTTTTTTTAACCTTGGACCCCAAAAGTATCTTTGCATCAAGCCCCGCTTAAGGCCCTCCGAAAACTTAGGGCTTAAGGCCCTCCGAAAACTTAGGGTTTGTGTTAGAGGTTTATATATTAATATAGTGTTGAAGTATCCCACATTAAAATGAAAAAAAAGTTGTGACTACTTTATTAGTATAGATTGTAAAGATTTAATAAAAAGAAATAGCTTGATTGGGTTGAATTCTATTATTATTATTATTATTATTATTATTATTATTATTATTATTATTATTATATATATATACACACACACACACCTTAGGGTCTTGTAGACCAAGAACTCATATTTCTTTTTATTTTTAGTTCCTTTTACATATCTCAATTTTATGGAAATTTCAATTATAGTTAATTCGGTTAAAATTCATGAGTCGCGTTTGATCAACAAAACTCTATCCGAATAGTTGTCTGAAGAGTTGCGTCTGATCAACAAAATTATATCTGACTTTTTAAGTCTATAAAAAGGAACCAATTCGACAGAAATAATCATTCAGTTTTTAGATAAATTCTTCTCATTTCTGTTCATCATTCATGAGAGAAATAATACACTTAACATTCGACAGGGCCTGGATTCAAAGTGCTTGAATTTTAGGTAACAGATTGTTGAATCCTGGTAGTAAAACTCTCGGTGAACTACAAGCACAAGGATAGTAGTGGCGAAATTTTGCTATAGGACATAGATTTTCTATGCTCAATTTTATATTCAAGTCAGTGATTCTATTCTATGTTAAATTTCCTTCTTTCCTTTTAATTCTTTCTGTTGGAAGTTATTTTTGCATTCACATGGTTTTTCTAACAGTTTGTACCACCGAATGTAGGCAGTTAGAGAATATCCTGTATAATATACGAGATAACATAGGGATTACGACATTATTACGTGTTGTGAAATACGATATATCCACCCTACCAATGTGTTGAAAATGTTTATGTCAACACGTGGCAAGAATGCCTAGCCTTACATTATTGGATTATGCTTTGTAGTTACAAAAAATAATACATTTCACATGATCATGTTAAATTTATCCATCACGTAATTGTACAAGTTGCCATATGTATATCTGTACAAGTATTTGCATGTATTTGTTTGTACCTATAGCATTTTTCACAATTTTATTGAACAATTCTCTTCATGTGTATATAAGAAACTATAATTTCTAATAGCAATTCATGTAGTCTAATGGTTTCATATTGACTTTTCATACTCTTAGTCAAGGGTTCGATTTTCCTCTTTTTCATTCTCTTTGTAATACCGAATAAAAAAAGAATATAATATAGTTACGTGAGTATAATGTGTTTTTTTAAAAGAATATTTATAAGGTTAAAAGAAAAACATGAAAAAATTGGTCAAAAAAAAAAAAAAAGAGAAAAGGATTTGAGCCAAAGGCGGGAGCTGGGGCCCAAGCATAGTGGTTGGTTCCGCCACTGACTTACCTGTAACTCTGTATATGGAAGAGCTTAGCAATCAGTTCTAGATTATTAAAAAACTATAAAATACCTTATTTTAAGTGTTTGTGTATATAATAATGATTATTATAATAATAAGATAACTAATTAGCAACAACATAATCCTTATTATTATTACTATAAATAAATTGGTAATAATACATTTTCCTCCAGTAATGATCTCCCGTCAGATGTATGGCGCGATTACACTTGATGGGAGATCACTTTTACATTTTGCCCTTAACAACATATATGGGTTTAATTTCCTTTTGTAATGTTGAGCCACTAGTAATGTTACCCACAGTAGCGGATTTAGGAAATATTTTTTGAACAGGATAGGATAGAAAAGTTGAATTCGACTAAATGTATAAGATGTATATAAAAAAAAAAAATTCCCAATATAAATTTTTAAAACTATTTCGTGCTGGATCCACCCATGGTTACCAAGAAACCATCTAACACTAGACATATGGTATAGGATAATATATATTATATATCCATTGATATGATATGTGAGATTAATGACGTACTCACATATCATTGTTTAATATCATTACAACACCAGATGTTTAGTATTAAATCATTTCTATAGTGTTACCACAAACACCTTTTACGCCAAAGGTTGTGAAAACCATATATGTATTTTTTGTTAGACGTCCCTTCCTGTTTCTACAACAAACCCATATTACGTATATATGTATTTTTTATTAAACAAACTGGATCTAGCTTGTGTCATGTATGGCGAGAATGCAACTATGCAGCTGGTTGGCTGGCTATGTGGCTTACCAACATGTTGGACTGAGAACCTACCAAGAGTAAGATCTAGTAGGAGTCATCAAAGATATTCTACGGCTCGACAGAGAAGGGATTGCTAGCTTTATTTTTTTTTAATTTTTTTTAATTTTTTAATTTTTTATAGAAGTTGGAGATAAGGGAGGAGCTAGTGTGGTTCGAACCTACGACTATATGCTTAGAACGATAGAATTTAACCACTACAACACTTGTTTGAACCACCAAGGATTGCTAACTTTAGACCTACTTAATTAGTTTTGTATTTTCTTCATTCTTTTATTGCTTACTTATTATGTGCTTTTTGGAGGTACGGCTCTTACGTCCCTTTTTTTTAATGAAAATTTTCCCCTCTTTTATTTGTACTCAAAATTTTGTTTAACAGATTGTAAATCGAGTTTGGATTTTCAAATCGAGGTTCTAACCTAAAACAAAAAGTGGTCTCATTTTTGTGAGCACTTCTTGTGCTAGTGTTTCCGGGACCTATATCGCATAAGAGTTATCATATATAACAAATTTAAGACTTCCTTCAACAAGATGGACCGGTAATAAATTTTTATTTTTGAGCAAGAAAATTTTCGAGATCGGAAGAGCGTCGTGTAGATGAATCAAAGATCAGATAAGTATATATTAAGCACTGATAAGAGGTTAGCAGAGTTTTCTTAAGCCAAGGATATATCTCTTTCTTTTTCTTCTTAGGGCAAAAAAAAATTCTGGTACTTAGAGAATATCTAAGATACAGTATTCTAGGTCAATCAAGAACTCATGTGTTCAAAAACATTAATTTAACAATAGGTTACAATCACATTTTCAATTTCCATTTAATTAGAATAATATAATAATTGTAATATATTTTTATTCATTACTTAGAAAGAGTCAATTGGTTAGGATAATGTTCTATGTGGTTAGCTATTTATTTTGGATAATGGGTCAGTGGGTTAGTTGGTGGGATGGTTAGTGGATATTGCACTTCTATCTCTATTTAAATAGGTGAAATTAATGAAAATGTTTGGAATGAATTATTTGCAAACCTATGTTTATATTGGAGTTTTGTTGGTTTCTTTCGAAAAATCAATATTTGGGAGGGTCGGGTTTCCTCGAATTAATTCATTATATTCCATTATTTTGTTTTTGTTCTTGTATTTCGATACGAACTATTCATTTGGTATCAGGGCTAGACATGGCCTAATCACTTGAGCAACGAGTGGCACGTTCGGAGAACATAGTTCAACTTATTGATGCTTCTAAAAAAGAAATAAAAGACATGCTGTGAAAATGATTCATGTTAAGTTGCGTTTTTTTTTTTTTTTTGGAGCAACAATATGAGGAAAACTGATTATTCTTTTACATCTGAAGATTTATATTATTCTTTTGAAGAAACGAGATTGTTGGAACTTATTTCCAATAATTCAAAAGAATTTTGGCACATGAGTGAAAAATTGCAGTTTTTTCCTAGTAGCAAGTGTTGAGTAGTGCAGGGAGGTGACAACTCCAAAATCTTTCTAATTGTTGAAATAAAGAGCATTGTTTTCTCTGAAATATTAGAAGTCGAGCAAATGTTTTCAAATATCAAATTTCAGTCTTCTTGGATGGCAAAGTCGTCATTGGTTGAGATAGTCCAATGTTTGGAGTATGGAACTGGAACAACCAACAACTTCCAAAAAAATAATTCACATCTTCTCATATTTGGTCCTAAATTGGAAGTAGAGGAGATGATAATTTGTTCATACCCTTGAGGACAAGGATAGTTTCAAGGGGGAAGGAATATTACAGTCTTTTATTTTATTTACTTTATTTTACTTATTTTACCTTTTTAATTACGCACATTGAATTAGTCAAACTAGTGAAGTTAGTAGTTGTTATGATAAGTTTAAATTTCATCTAATTAATAAGTGTTTTTTATTGGGAGTTTTGTTGGTTTCTTCCGAAAAACGTAACTAATATTTGGGAGGGTTGGGTTTCCTCGAATTAATCCAATTTATTCTATTATTTTGTTTTTGTTCTTGTATTTCGATACGAACTCTTATCATTTAATGTTACAGTCTTTTATTTTACTTTATTTTACTTATTTTTGCTTTTTAATTATGTATATTGAATTAGTCAAACTAGTGAAGTTAGTGGTTGTTATGATAAGTTTAAATTTCATCTAATTAGTAGATAGTGGATAACATAGAGTAACTATTACTCCCTTATTTTAAGATACATGTTTTGGAAATTATTTGTATAAATTGCCATGTATAAACATTGAATAAGAGGGTGGAATGATTTTTTTTGCAAACTGGTGTTTGTTCTTGAGAGTTTCGTTGGTTTCTTCTGAAAAACAATATTTGAGAGGGTCGGGTTTCCTCGAATTAATCCAGTATTTCTATTATTTTGTTTTTGTTCTTATATTTCGATACGAATTATTCAAGTTCGTATCATTTGGTATTAGAGCCACACATGACCCAATCACTTGAGCAACGAGTGTCATGTTTGGAGATGATAACTCAAATTATTGCTGATGGTCAAAAAGAAATGAAAGATATGCTGTGCAAAATAAGAAAGTTGGTTGACATGATTGACACCAAGTTGCATTCATCGGTTTTGGAGCACCTAAGAAAGTTGGTTGACATGACTGACGCCGAGTAGCATTCATCGGTTTTGGAACACCAACTTGAAAATGTCGACTGCTCATTCAAAGAAAGAATAGTCGGCCTTTTCATAGCGATATCCTCCATATCTGAAGACTTTGGTCATTTTCTTTCGAGATCGGAAGAGCACAGATATATTGGTAACAACTCTTATTAAATTTGCATACCACAATGAGCATACTCCCATTATATGTGAATTGGGAAGTGATTCTAGTGAAGAATGTTGTGTGCATGATGGAAACCAAGCCACTGTGAAGAAAATCATTACAAGCGCTCTTCCGATCTCTACACTAATGAACCATGTGTAGCATGTGTTTGCGGGCATGGATTCTATAAGTCAAGAGAATTCTACATGAGTTGAAATCATAGAAACCACAATCTGTAGGCATGTTGCTGGGGTTGAGCAAAAAGTGGTTTTGAAGGAATTGTCAAAAAAGAGGAAGATCATAATATTTAACTTCTCAGGTCACTACTAAAAAACACGCATGTACCGACAGTAAAAATCAGTCGGTAGCGGTCAAATTCCGTCGGTACAGTTTGTTGCCGACGGGGAAAGGATAGTCGGAAAATCCGTCAGTAATCACCGACAGTAATCTCTAACTGTTTCTGCTGGTCGTCGGTAAATTCTGAAGGCTACTAGATTCCATTGATATTTACCAACGAGAAGTCATTCCTTCGGTGATCACCGACATACGACGTAACCCGTTGAAAAAAAAATTTAAGCCCTTCTACCTATCTCATTTACCCAACCCAAGTCCATACTCAGAAACCCGCGCATCTGACCCGACCCGCCTAAATGAGGAAACTTAATTTCCCCACCGTTTTTGCAAAATGGAGGGTTCGAACCCCTCACCTTTTGGGTCTGGGGGCAAGTTCCCAACCGCTAGGCTATTAGTCATTCTTGTTTGTTTTATCTATCTATAATATATTTAACTTATATTCTATAGTTTTTACAATTTAAGATATAAATAATATTATTGCACATTAAAAATTTATACACTCTTTACATTAATTTCTATGTTTTTCACATAAAATTTTATGGCCATTTGTAAATTACAAGTTTGAAAAAGTTATCGTTTTATCAGTAATTTTGTATAAAAGTGACTAAGATGGTTGAAAATTTTATATATGTGATTTAAAAAAAAAAGAAAAGAAAAAGTGACTTATATCAAATATTTTTATTTTGTTTTTCAAAAAAATATATTTATCGAAAAAAACTAAGAAGTGAAAAATTAATTTAATAGGCAAACGTTAAATAAAATGCATTAATTCAACTACAATATAACAACCACATCATTTCGTAAATTAAAACATACTCGCATTTCACCACATCATTTATTTATTCTTGGAAATTATTGAAAAAATGTTGACTATTTCCGACGGCCTAAAAACCTGTTGGAGATTACCGACGGTATGGAAAACCAGTCGGAAATAGCTAACGGAAGGTAAAATCTGCTAGTAATTTATGACAGTCAAATGGTACTGTCGATACTTACCCACGGTTGTAGGGTATCCATCAGTACTTATCGACGAACGTTGGCTACAGTCGGTAATTACCGACGGTTTTTGTTGGCCGTCAGGAAACACCAATGACTTCTACGGTCGTCGGAAACTACCGACGACAGAGATGTTCTGTCAGATTTTACCGACGGAAAAGGTCTGCCGTCAATATTTACCAACGACTTGGCCTAGTTGTCAGAATTCCCCGACGACGCCTTTTACCGTCGGTAATTTCCGACGGGATTTTTTTCTTTCGGAAATTGCTGACAGATTTTTGTTCACCGTCGGTAATTACTGACTGATCGATGTCCGTCAGAATTTTACCGTCGGTATGAGCATTTTTTCTTGTGGTGGGTGACATTGCAGATTAAATGCAACAAAGATGGAGTGTCATTTCCCATCTAATCACAAATTAGAAGCGACGTAGAAAAAGAAAGGTGTAGATACATTCACGCTTAAGGACATTTATATAATTAGAATAATATAATAATTGTAATATATTTTTATTCATTACTTAGAAAGAATTAATTGGTTAAGATAATATTCTATGTTGTTATCTATTTATTTTGGATAATGGGTTAGTGGGATAGTGAGTGGATATTGCACTTCTATCTCTATTTAAACGGTGAAATTAATGAAAACTAGATTTTTTTACTCATGTGTTGCACGGGTAGAGTTAAAGTATACATTCATATCAAAATTGACGTATGAGTGTAGACATCATTTTATAAAGAAAGTACAATATACCAGTTGTATTGCATAAAATTACGAATTGATATGCGAATTACAATTTACCATGAAATATTTGTAGTAAAATATCTGAGTTCATAATTTTTTTCTCCTCCAAACTTGTCGTATAAATTTACACTCCAACTTATATAAAGTTGGAATAATTAGTAGTCAAATAATTAGAGATGGCAATTTTACCCATCAATCTATAAACTCATAGAGACATGTCTCTAATATGATTGACTCGTCACGCCTAGTCGGGGCAAAAGAAGGAGTATGAGGTAACATTATCTGACCCACCGTGGGTCCAGGGCGAATGCAAGTCAGGTTGGATTCACACCATAGACCCTGTGACCTACCAGGCATTTTTTTATTTTTAATAAATTTATTTAGAAAAATGTATAGAAATTATTAGAGATTGCAATTTGACTAATCGACCATTAAATCCATAGCAGTTTATTTTTATTTTTTTATTTTATTAATTTTTTGAAAGGATTTTTCTATCGAATTGAAAGAGTCATGTTACTATATTAGTTAATGTTGGGAACTTTAAAATTCTAAATAAATGTTTTGTTTTATTCTACGTTCATTAATTAATAATGCGTTGCACATAATATTAATTAAAAGGGGAAAAAATCATGAGTCCTTTTGTGGGTCATAGTGGCGTCCCAACTCATCCCATGACCAAACCCGCCATATGAATTTGTAGGTTTAGGGTGGGTCTAGGTGACTTCAAGACTCATGGAGCGGGTCCAAAGTATGACTAACCTGCTCTATTTCCATCGCTATAAATAATCATATCACAATCAACTATTACAACTATAAATTTAGTCTCTCACTCGTGCGTTGTACGAGAAGAATAATTTTCAAAAAAGTTCAATAATAATGAATAATAAAATATTAGATAAATATACATTATCAGATTTACATAGCAAAAATAATAAATATTCAGTTTTAATTTAGTATTTGACTCATTAAATTAATATTTTATTAATACTATATTAATAGTTACCTGTTTATGTATTCAATTAATACTTTACTATATTTCACTTTTAAATCATCTAACTTATTTAATATTATTAGTTAACAGTCTAATAATATGTATCGGGCGAGTATATATCCGTATTCACTCGATATCCGCTCAGATAAAAATATTCATAGATAAAAATTTTCATACTCATATGAAAGTACTCTCTCGACGTATCCTTTCTATGAGTAAAATTCAAAATTGATAGTTATAATTAAAATGTTAAATAGAGATATATTTGTAAAGAAATGCAAGTTAGACTTTTTAATATAAAGATGATCATATATGTCCGACATTTTAAAAAAGAAAATAATATCAGATATTCACAATGGAGAGGTTAATTTTTCCTTTTTGTGTAGTTCATTTTCTTCTTGTGAATTTCTTGTCCCTTTGTTTACAAAATTTTTGCTAAAATTCATTATTATCTTCGTCAAATAAAAATATCGATCAATTAGTATTCAACCCATACATTGCACGGGAAATTCTTAATATTTCATATAAAAAAAATTCATTACATAAATTGCAAAAAACAATAAATAGTCACAATAATAATTAAATCAAATGAAATAACAACATAAATTCAGTCAATATTTTGAAGGCTTCGTATCTATGGAGAAAAAAGACTAAAAAATAAATTATTTGCATCCTCTACAATCTAATCGTTACAACATAAATGATATAGAAACAAAGATTAAAAAAATAGTCACAAAGATTTTTAAGTTAGATCATAGATGTCAAGAAAATAAATTTTAAATATATATTATTATAATAGAATTACATTATGCGTCTTTAGTTGTTGGGGTGACGCAAATAAATGGATTTTTATTGCCAAAAAAAAGAAGAATAAATAAGTCAGTTAATTTGCTCCAAGTTATTCTGAACTAAGTTTTCATTTATAATATAAGTTATTTTAAATATGTTTATAAGTTATTCTGAAATAAATTTTGATTTTGATATTATCAAGGACTCTGTAAAGGAAATTTTGAAAATCAAACAAATATAAATAATAAATAAATAAAGATAATATCATACAATTAGTTTATAATGCGCTCATTTTCGAATAATTCATTAACGGCAAGAATAATTTTAAAGAATACTAATTCATAAGAAATTGAACAGTTAATCGCCGTCAAATTTACATCGGTAGCGAAAAATAAAAAAATTGTAAAAACTCATAGTTATATATAAATACTAAAAAAATAGAAAGGAGGAAACTAAAATAAAAAAGGAATATAAAAAATTAATAAACTAATATAAATTATTGAAAACTCGTGATGAATATTCAAATAAGAAAAGTTTAAATTTTAAAACTTGAAAAATAAAACCAATTGAAAATCAATTGGGGCACCAATTGAATCCAAATTATTGTGCAACATCATGATGATGTCAGCAAAAGAGTGGGAAAATTGCAATTGAGAATCTAAATCCAATTGAAAACTATTGTATTATATATTATACTAGATTTTTTTCACATGCGTATTGCACGGGTAGAGTTATAGTATACATTCTTATCAAAATTGACGTGTGAGTGTGGACATCATTTTATAAATAAAGTACAATATATAAGTTGTATTGTATAAAATTACGAATTGATCTGCGAATTACAATTTACCATGAAATATTTGTAGTAAAATGCCTGAGTTCATAATTTTGGTCTCCTCCAAACTCGTGCAAATTCACACGTCCAACCTATATAAAATTATAATAATTAGCAGTCAAATAATTATATATGACAATTTGACCTATCAATTTATAAACCCATGGAGACATGCCTCTAATATAATTGACCCGTCACACCTAATCGGGGCAAGAGAATGGGGTATGAGGCAATATTATCTGACCCGCTGTGGGCTCAGAGCGGTTGCGAGTCAGGTTGGACCCACACCATAGACCCGTGACCCCCAGGCTTTTTTTTTATTTTTAATAAATTTATTTAGAAAAATGAGTAAAAATTATTAGAGATGGTAATTTGACTAATTGACCATTAAAGTCGTGGTAGTTTATTTTTATTTTTTATTATATTATTTTTTTGGAAGAATTTTTCTGTCGAATTTAAAGAATCATGTTATTATATTAGTTAATGTTGAGAACTTTAAAATTCTAAATAAAGGTTTTGTTTCATTCTACGTTCATCAATTAATAATGCGTTGCACATAACATTAATTGAAAGAGGAAAAAAATTCACGAGTCCTTTTGTGGGTCATGGTGTTGTCCGAACCCGTCCCATGAACCTACTTGTCTTGACCCGCCATATGAATTTGTAAATTTTGGGCAGGTCTGAGTGACTTCAAGACTTATGGTGCGGGTCCATAGTATGACTAACCCGTCCTATTTTCATCACTATAAATAATTATATCACCATCAACTATTGCAACTATAAGTTTAGTCTCTCACACCAGTGCGTTTATGGGAAGACTAATTTTCAAAAAAGTTCAATAATAATGAATAATAAAATATTAAACAAATGCACCTTATCAGATTTGCATAGCAAAAATAATAAATATACATTTTTAATTTAGTATTTGACTCATTAAATTAATGTTTTATTAATACTATATTAATAGTTAGCTGCTTATGTACTCAATTAATGCTTTACTATATTTCACTTTTAAATCATCTAACTTATTTAATATTATTAGTTAATAGCCTAATAATATGTATCAGGCGTGTACATACTTGTATTTATTCGATACCCGTTCAGATAAAAATTTTCATACTCATGAGAAAGTACTCTCTCGACGTATCATTTCTATGAGTAAAATTCAAAATTGATAGTTATAATTAAAATGTTAAATAGGGATATACTTGTAAAGAAATGCAAGTTAGATTTTTTAATATAAAGAGGACCATATATGTGGGACATCTTAAAAAAGAAAATAAGATCAGATAATCGCGATGGAGGGGTTTCTTTTTTTTTTTTTTGGTGTAGTTCGTTTTCTTCTTGTGGATTTTTTTCTCTTTGTTCACAAAATTTTCGCTAAAATTCATTATTATCTTCGTCAAATAAAAATATTGATCAATTAATATTCAGCCCGTATGTTACACGGGGAGATAAATTCTCAATGTTTCATATAAAAAAATTCATTACATAAATTGCAAAAAACAATAAATAGTTACAATAATAATTAAATCAAATGAAATAACAACATGAATTCAGTCGATATTTTGAAGGATTCACATTTATGGAGAAAAAGACCTTAAAATAAAATCAAATGAAATAACAAAATGAATTCAGTTGATATTTTGAAGGCTTCACATTTATGGAGAAAAAATATTAAAAATAAAATATTTGCATCCTCTACAACCTAATCATTGCAACATAAATGATATAGAAACAAAGATTAAAATAATAATCACAAAGATTTTCAAGTTAGATCATAAATGTCAAGAAAATAAATTTTAACCATATATTATTATAACAGAATTACATTATGCGTCTTTAGTTATTGGCGTGACACAAATAAATGGATTTTTATTGCACAAAAAAGAAGAATAAATAAATCAGTTGAGTTGCTCCAAGTTATTCTGAGTTAAGTTTTCATTTATAATATAAGTTATTTTGAAATATGTTTCTAAGTTATTTTGAAATAAATTTTGGTTTCGATATTATCAAGGACTCTGTAAAGGAAATTTTGAAAATCAAACAAATATAAATAATAAATAAATAAATAGAGATAATATCATACATCACGATGATGTCAGCAAAAGAGCGGGAAAATTCTAATTGAGAATCCAAATCCAATTGAAAACTATTGTATTATATATTATATCTGAAATAAATTTTGATTTCGATATTATCAAGGACTCTGTAAAGGAAATTTTGAAAATCAAACAAAAATAAATAATAAATAAAAAGAGATAATTTCAGACATCATGATGATGTCAGCAAAAGAGTGGGAAAATTGTAATTGATAATCCAAATCTAATTGAAAACTGTTGTATTATATATTATATGATATGATGATGATATTATATGATATGATATTATGATGTTTGGAATGAATTATTTGTAAATCTATGTTTGTATCGGGAGTTTTGTTAGTTTCTTCCGAAAAATCAATATTTGGGAGGGTCGGGTTTCCTCGAATTATTTTTGTTCTTGTATTCGATACGAACAATTTGAGTTTGTATCATAATTTGAGTGCTATATATATATCTATATGTCAATTCTTAATTTTACCAGTAAACAAAGTATGGTACTCGTACTCCCTTAATTCATTTGTTTCCAACATGGAAAAGATTTTTATCACCACATGAATAAGAAGAAAGAAGAAGGGAATAATTTTGCTTACTTAAATATTCCTAAAGTCACGTATATATACACTGAAATTATTAGTTATATCCATATATAATTGGATTTGGAGAGCTACCAACTGTTTAAAGTTGATTTTGTTGACGCGTAGAACATGGCTAGATTATCAACATTTTCAACACCTTTTAGTCCATATTCTTGTGCTTTATACCATAATTAATTCACAAATCTAGAACTTTTTTTGGATTGCAAATTGTCAAACGCAATCCAACAAGTTTAACAACATGTTATGCTTTCAACCAACATTTTGCACGATCACCTTTGTATTAAATTCTCAAATATATATATATCATGAAATTATATTTGAGAAGGGCAATTGTTTAATGAATTATTACATTTCTAGATTCTCCATTTTTCTTTTCTTTTATTTTTTTCCTTTTTCTTTTTCTAAATCGGTCGGGTTTTAAATTTTGGTCCTGTTTTGGATAATAAAGTGCCCATTCCCTACTTGGTGGCATTGGAACAAAATTGGATCAAAGCAAACACATGTATTTCTAATACATTAAAATTTTATATAATAGATGACACTATATAATAGATAACACTAAAATACGAAAACGGCCTCTTATTTACAATACTATGCTGACATCCAACGATTTGTGGACACAAACACGGAAAATAATCAATTCGAAATTTAAAATTTTTCTATCTTACGTAGGGGGCAAAAAAAAAAAAATCATTATCTAGGATGAGCATATTGATGAGTTTTTCTACAATAAAAACCTCGACTTGATTACAGAGCCCGCAAAGTTATAAAATCACATAAAATCATTATTAGTTTCATGACGTCAATAGTGTTTTCTTGTATTTTTTACATTAAGTGGTTTTTGTAAGACATATCGAGGTCAGTATTTTCGGCATATTAATATTTTCTCAAATGTGAATACCTGAGATGAAAATTTTACATTCTCATCTCACTTTAAATGAATTGAGGGAAGAGAGGGGGTGGGGGTGGGGCTAATGAAGTTGACATACATCCAAGTGAGACCCTCACACGGTTTCGTACATTCCCCAACTTTATTTTATTGCTTTTAGATTAGTTTTCCGAAATGGCAACATGTCCTCTCTATCGGAACCCACTAACAATAATATAGACAACACACGTTTGTTTTTGAATTTTGTCGAAAAAGGAATTACGCGTTTACTAGTTGGTTTGGTTGCTGCCCCATGCAAAATTATGTATTCATATGTTTTATGGTTGACAAATGGACATGAAAATGGCCTTTTCTTGGTTCCTTTTTTTTTGAGGTTATAATAATTATTATAAGTACAAATAATTATTTATCTTTTGTACTATATTCTATAATAGTTAGTGCCATCCAACCTATTTGTTGAGAATGGGATGAAATCTTATCTTTTTGACTTTAAAAAAAGGAAAATGAAAAAGAATTTTCTTTTTTGCTTTTTTTTTTTTTGGAAGTGGTTGTGATCATATTTTGCGCTTAAGAAAGTACTAGATGCTCGTTTTTCATTATTATCATGCACGGTACCACTGAAAATGTCACTTTAACAAATGCGCCAGTGACTATTTTGTAGCGATAAAACAATGCTTTTTACTCATCAATATCATTAACTAACATTAGGGTCTTGGCTTGGAGTCCGGGTGGTGTGGGAGGAGGTACATAGGTTAAGTGAGGTATTGGTATAATTTTTCCTGACTTATAAAATTTATATTGAAAGAAGAGAATAACAAGTTTTCACTACCTAGAATGTCTATTTGTCAAGACTATATGGCCTAATGACATTTAAGTTGGCTTCCCGCCGTGATCTTAATTAACAATTCGATTCTCTTCCTCTACAATTCCTTTGTAATATAAAAACAAAGTCCATTAATTTTTTCCGTAATTGTTAAAAAAATAGCTATTTTAAAATGATAAACTTATAATTTTGAGTAGTGCTATTTAGCACCACTGGTACTTGACACCATATCAAGGTGGCACTAACTGATAAGTTGAATTAAGTGGATCATTTATTTATTCATTTAATTACATTTATTATTTAATGACACATTAGATGCCACATAGACTCGTGTCAAACACCACTGGTGCTACATAGCATTATTCTATAATTTTTTCTGGCCATATATGTAAATTTCCTCTTTTATATTTCTAGTTTCTTAGATGAAATTATATGTTGATTGTAATTAAGCTATATATTCTAACCCGACTAAATGGAGTTTTGTGTAGTGTCTTTTGTTGAAATTTACCGTAGTAGAATTTCTGCGATATATATATAAAAGGAGTTTCAAGAAATGTCTAAAACCTCTAGAATTGGAGCATGCTTGAAATGAAAATGGTCACGGGTTTGGCAAATCATGGCCAATAACCTTGCGAGTTTGGTATAGATATTGGAAATTAAGATTTTAATAGCATCTCATCACTATCATCCCCAATTATGACAGATTTTGTCCATTCCATTTCTTTATTTATTCAGCAAAATGATTAACAATTAACAACTACTAATTGTGTTTTGTTTGAATACAAGTCACAATGTCTTTTCCAGCAAAGCATCCTATGGTGCTCTTAGATAATGATTTAGTTAATTATTTCATATAATTTGACTTGTAAACATTATTTATTTAAAAATTCTTCGTTTTGCATATCCGCCTTTACACGTTAGACACATCTCTAAAGTGGCTTACCCATCACTAGTTCTAAACTAACTAATCTCACGTTTCGATCAGTATACTAGAACTTACTGTGTAAAATTGATCGATCATTCCCATTCTTTTTGTATTTTATGCTAATTATGATAAAATATAATCAATAATCGAATGAGTAATGCTATATAGTACCATTAGTGTCAATTAAGCACCAAATATACATGGGATCAAATGATATGTGAAGTTAAAGGTAAGCACATATTAATTAATCGTATAATGTCATGTGTACTGGTGTTTGATACCAGTGATGTTACATATCATTATTCTAATCGAATCTATTTAATGTCATGTAAATATTAACAAATATGCTTCTTTTTCCTTTTTTTCTCCCCTTTTCAACGTCAAATATGAACGGTTATTATAGGTCCTGAGCAAATATGAATGCATGGTACTGTGATGCAGGTCACATTGGATAAGGTTGGATGCCAAGCATATTTATTGGCTTCATACCAAAGAGCTTCTCAATTTTTTAAAAACATATTTATTATACATCCAATTGAAAAAGACACCAATAATAAATGAGCGGTTAAATAAATTTCGGACAGAAAAAGTGGCGCACTACACTATTATGGTCAAGTCATTCACAAAACAATTATGGTCAGCTGGTTATCTCAAAATATCTAAACGGATTTTTAACTATTTATAATCAACTCCACGAAAGAGTGATTTTCTAACGCTTGCGGTCGGTAATTTTGATCAAGAGAAACCTGTGTCTCCATCTAATAGAGACACCTTTCTTTTTATACGTAAATTCACACATAAGTTCATCTGTAAAAGAAGACTCACATGTGGGTCAATATCATGTGAACAAAATTGGTGAAGGAGGATGTGCATGGTGTACATATGTCGTTGAGTGTTTCCATAAGAGTGGCGTCTGGTGTCTCCTAAAAGAGACTTTAGCTACTGGTATTACTATGATAACGACTGATCTAGACACGAATTCTACGGTGTAACAACTAATCCACACTAATAGAAGGCAATTAATTATTTTCCATTTGTAGGTTTTTGAAGTTGGGATAGTCCTTGACGTCATAAGGGACCAACACCCTGATGTTTGATAATTTCCACTCCACTAGATCATTGAAAATTGTATTTGTAGTACCCGAACTTTTATTATATTTTTGGTGACTAAAGTAAATATTTTGAAATTGTTGGGGCTAAGTCATAAATACAATGTTCTTTATACGCGTTAAATAATAATGTTTTGACGGAATTTGAATTCCTATATCAATATTAGTCTTGTTTTGAAAATTGTAATTAACCTGCATGAGTATTAATTTGAGCAGAAGTTGATTTTGAATTAGATATGGACGAATTCTCAAGTTAATATTAAATGTTTTTGGTTACCAAATTTTCTTATATTTATTTCTTAATTATTTAGGATTAATTAATCTTAATCATATCATATATTATATCATCGTATCATATAATATAATATAATATAATACAATACAATACAAGAGTTTTTAATTAGATTAGATGCTCAATTGTAATTTTTCCCGCCCATAATTTTGTTGACGTCATCATGATGTTGCACGCTTGACCGAGCTGGGAGACGCAATTACGCTACATCTACAGCTGATTCCCAAATTAGTTTTTTTATTTACTAGATTCTCACATGTGCGTTGTACAGGAAGATACATATCAAATTATTTAAAAAATAAATAATATGAAATTTTATAAGTTTTTTTTGGTAAAATTTTATAAGGTTATGTTACCCAATAAGGAATAATTAATTTTCAACATCAACCAAACAATAATGTATTTTTTTTCATCTTAAGCTAACTATAGGTTACAAAATATATGATATCATATGTTGAGTGTTTCCATAAGAGTGAAGTCTGGTGTCTCCAAAATGAGACTGCGTCTGTTGGTATCATTACTATGCTAACGACTGATGTGGACACGAATTCTACGGTGTAACAACTGATCCACACTAATAGAAGGCAATTAGTTATTTTCTATTGATAGTTTTTTGAAGCTGGGATAGTCGTTGACTTCATAAGGGGCCAACACCCCAATGTTTGATAATTTCCACTCCACAAGATCATTAAAAATTGTATTTGTAGTACCCCGAACTTTTATTATATTTTTGGTGACTAAAGTAAATATTTTGAAATTGTTGGGGCTAAGTCATAAATACGATGGTTCTTTATACGGGTTAAATAATAATGTTTTGACGGAATTTGAATTCATATATCAATATTATTAGTCTTGCTTTGAGAATTGTGATTAATCAGCAAGAGTATTAATTTGAGCTGAAGCTGATTTTGAATTATGGTACTTGAGATATGGACAATTGGAGATGAGAGTTGTTAAGTTAATATTAAATGTTTTTGGTTACCAATTTTACATATATTTATTTCTTAATTAGTTATTTAGGATTAATTAATCATATAATATAATAACATAATAATACCACTAGCTAGAACACATTTATGTTGAGCTTTGTACCATTAGGAATCACAATCAAATGGATTATAAATATATACAAATGATCACAGGCCAGATATATGCATGCAGCACATCGGACGTCCGACCTGACAACTTTTAATTGGGACAACCATGCATGTAGTACATTAAAAGAAGCCACGTCGGACGTCTCGCAGTGTAACACACTAGACATCTGGTGGGTGAATGAGACTACGGATATATATGGTATATATAAATATATGACGCATGGCTTCAGAGATCTTACGAGGATACATATCCGAGGATTATAGGTGTTTTCACGGAACCAAGTTTAGAAGGCGAGTTTCATGGTGTTACCATATATATATAAATTGTTGCACGGAGAGATGATATAGTCGTATTGGAGGGGCAAGATTCTCATGCGAGCAATTGAATACTTTATTTTTAAACGTATGATATTGCTCAAAATGTAAATTTAAGGTGGAATAGATATGTACATAGTTTTAAAAGGCGAGACTAAATCCCGTCTTGAAACCCACTGTTTACGTCTTGACATGTTTCATGTTTCAAGGCACCAGTTTGAGATACTTTATGCCAAGAGTTACACCTCCGACATTGAAGCGTACGCCTTGGAGAGATAGGGGCATAAACCTCTAATTTCTAGTTAAAATTTAATTTTAAAAAAAATTAACAAATTTAGATTTTTGACGTAGAAAGCCCATGTTAATGAGTCCTTCTACAGAACCAATTAGTAGTTTTGTTAACAAACCAATACAATTATAAAATACAAGAAACTGCCGGTGGTTATTGAAACCACTAGTGAAACCACCACCGGTCTCTTATATTTTATAACTTTATTGATATATTAATAGAACCAATCATCAATTGTTTAGAAATTTTGCAAGTTAATTGCTCATATCTCATGGTGGATTTGTTGTCGTTTAATAAGATTAATATTTTTATTTGCTCTTTTTTTAGTCATTTTTCTCTTTACATGTGACCATTGATAGTTATGATTACTACTTTCCGAGAAATGTCAATTTAATACAATTTTTATTTTATTTTATTTTTTTTGGGTAATAATGGGAAGTTTTAACAATTAGATTTTAAGTGCCGGATTTAGTGTACTTATCATCATCCCAATTAATTACAAGTCACAAACTGACACACTTCATCTCAAGCCATTTTACTAAACTTGACACGTAGCGTGTGGCGACGATAAATACCAATTTGACTTGGACCCACTATCAAGGTAAACTGAAACTTGACTTGAAACTAAATAAACTTTTGTATCTCTAAAATGCTTTTATAAAAATTTTTGCAGAGCTTCTTTTGTAAATTGGACTATTCAACCTGAAAATATATGAGCACCTCATCCATACTATTCATATAAAATGAAATAGCTATATTTTTTCCTTCAATAAATTGACCGATTACCAAGATGTGAAATTGAGACTTTTCAATATATTTAAATTCAAAACATTTATCAATACCAAAATACATATAGAGAAATATAATTGCGCAAAGTTTGAATGATCTTGAAAACAATGATTTATGGAAATTAAATTTGCAACCATGATTAACACATGTGTTAAAAATGTAATGGTATACTAAATAGATGCAATGCGATGGCGGCTGACAGAGAACTCCCAATGCAATCTAACATATGCTCAAACTCGATCCTTCTTATAAGAAAACCTAGAAAATATACGAGTAGAAAATATATGAGTTTATAAGTCAGTGAGTGGATAAAATCGCAAATATATATACACTTTTTCCATGTTAGTTATTTGTGAAAATCTATTGAAATTGATACTACATAGATATATAATTTAAAAGCTGAGAATTCTAAGATATATAATTTAAAAGCTGAGAATTCTAATTATCCTTTACAAACATTTTATGAGTTTGAGATCTTAATTTTAAATAGGTAATTTTCACTATATGTCCCCAACCTTTCAACTTTGTATCAATTTTGTTTCTATTTTTTTAAGTCTACTAAGTCCCAACCTTTTATTTATGATTGTTATGTCCCCAACGTCACTTTTCATCCACACCTTTCAATTTTCATTTTTAACCCCTATCAAAATGACTGGTATAATTAATCTTAATTCTTTATTTCCGCTATAGGTCTCTGACATTTCAATTTTTATACAATTTTATTCCCATCATTTTTTAAACGCAAATGAGCCCCAACCTTTCATTTGTTTATCATGTTATATCTCTATTAACACTTTTTATACCTAAATTTTAATTTTTACTATTAATATTAATATCAATTAAAATTATTATTATACCATTAATTACTTAAATAAAGAATAATATAAAATAAGAAGTCTGCCTGCTCTAAACCATTTTAACACAACTGAATAACAATTGGGAATATGATAACAAAAGATCTCAATCTACAACAGTCTTGATGGATATCAAATCTGCGCAAAAAAAAAAACTGTTGATCTGAATATAAGCAATCTGGGTATTGGGTCGTATGGATGGGTTTTGGCCTGGACCCGAGCCAGACCCAACTGAAAGTCAGTTTGAAGGTTTTCAAATCGAGACCAGCCTAACGGGGCGATCAACCTGACCCAGATTGAACCACAAAGGGCCAGTTTGGGTCGGGTCGGGTTTGCGGTTTGAGCCTTTTTTATTTTATTTTTAGAAAAAAAAAGCTTTAACTTAGGTCATGTTTTAAGGCCCAAAAGGAAAGAGGAATAATAAACCCTAACAAGCATCAGCACATCAGATTCAACAGCCACCAGCCATTCTACTTTCTCTCCTTCTCGGCTGTGCTCTCTCTGTCTCTCTCTCTCCATCAAGCAAAGAAATACATGGAGTAAGGGAAGAAGGGATCAGTAGCCGACAGTTGAAGCGAGGCGAAGCAGCAGCGGCGGATGGAAAAAAAGAGCAGCAGCAGCGGTAAATAGAAGGGACAGGAGATTCAGGATACATATGAGGAAAGGGTTGAAAAGGGACAGGAGTCATAGGATTAATGGCATAAAAGCAATAAATATTGAGCTTTAATTGCAAATACTAACTATTGTTGGCAAATTATTGAACAAAGGAAAATTAGGGTTTTAATTTTGATTTGAGGTTGCCAAATTGATTCCGAATTGAGATTGAGATTTTGATGCTCTTGAGATTCTCAGTCACAATGAAACTCGTTTCTATTATAAAAAAAAACCAGTTTAAACGGTTTTAATTGAACCAGTTTTATTCGGCTTGGTTTAGTCGGGTTTTGGCCAGTTTGGATGGCCAAACCCAAAGCCCAGACCAGCCGGAGTCTCTTTGGCCATTGCCGGAGATCGGAAGAGCTTACCTGGTATAGGAAAAAGCAGACCGAACTGGCCCGTATAGGTTCGGGTCATTTAGGTTTTCCGATTTTCTGATTCGGACGCCCACCCTGATCAGTATAACTAATCAGATTTGATTTCTTGATCTACCACAAATTACATGACTGATATGGATTTTATAGATCCAACTCAAAAAAATAGATTTTTGATTTATAAAAAATAAGCATGCCCTTTAATTCTAATTTAATTTTTATCTCTCTCTCTCTCTTTGTGATTTTCATCCTAATTTGCTCCCGTTATCAGTCTCAATCTGATCTGATCCATCAATTGTGGATCTACAAAAATTAAAATTAGTGCATTAAGGTTCAGTTTCATTTTTGTAATTGAAAATGATTTTTCTTGGATTCACTCAGATCTATATCTATACATGATATGTGATGGATCAAAAAATGCGATCTAATTTGTTTCACCGACTCTCAAATTGGAAACTTTTTTTTTTACTCGGATTAGATATTCATTAAATTTGGTGTAGATCGAGTTTTTTTGTTATTACTACAGGGTAAGATGGGTAGAGTTCTTATTTTATATTGTTCTTTATTTTTTTATTTAAATAATTAAGGATATAATGGTAATTTTCATAGGAATTAATATTAGTAATTGAAAGGTTGAGAATGGAAGACGTTATTAAGGATGTAACGTGACAATAATTGAAAGGTTAGGAGATCCTATATGCCCAAAAAAATGATGAGGACAGAATTGTGTAAATATTAACAAGTTGGGGGACCTATAGTCAAAATAAAGAATTAAGGGTGCAATAGTCATATTGATAGGGTTTAATCGTGAAAGGTTGGGCGAAAAGTGATGTTAGGAACATAATGTGATAATAAATAAAAGGTTGGGGGATTAGTTAGCCAAAAAAAAAAAAAGGAATGTGGCAAAATTGATAGAAAGTTGAAAGCTTGGGGACCTAGCGTGAAAATCACCCATTTTAAATAATGCTAAATCTACATAGATAATACTGTTGAAAAGTTCTAGATAATAACATTTTGCTAAGTATATTGCAAACTGAGTCCAAAACTGAAATTTGAACCCTTGTAATTTATGAATATAATGTAAACTGAAACTGAGTTTTGAAAATTGAAATCTGAATAGTTAGTTCAAAATTCTCACCAAGAGTACCACTGAGCAATAATACACATGTGTAGAGTAATCTTGATACACACAGTGAACTACTTAGAAACTTAGCTGATAACTGATAACTAAATAACTGGTAGTACACATGCAGAGTAAACCCGAAAAGCATTACCATACACGCCCAAAGCTTATGTGTGTATGATGTCCCAAAGACTTATACATAGCTGGTCATACACCATGGAACTGATCACACTAATGCCAAGCGGGAAAGTCACTGAAACTTGTCATACTCAGTGGAACTTATCACGCCAGTGTAGAGCGGGTAAATCACTGAAATTGGTCATAATCTATGAACCCTATCGTACCAGTGCAGAGCGGGTAAATAACTGAAGTTGTTCATACACCATGAAACCTATCAGTGCAAAGTGGGTAAAGATCACAAGAGTACTTGGTGGTTTTGGAAAAAATTCTTATAACATGCTTTTATAAACAATTCATAATATAACAGAACATGCTTAGATAAACATATTGTAACATAACATAACGTGCCTTCATAAGAATTCTTTAACGTAATAACACGACTATTTTCCTTTTGCAATAATACTGTAATAATGAAAATATGCATGATTTTTTTTTTTTTGGAAAAAGTTTATAGAGCATGCTTAGTGTTTGGAAAAATATTTTTCTACTTATAGAATTGAAGACTATAGCTAACTCGGCTGGCACATCTTTCCAAATATCTCAACACTACCTGTAATAATAACGTAACAATCCAATCTAATATACAACATCCCATTACTAAACAAGATATATAATCCACTTAAATCCTTGGAACCAAAATCATTTGTCTATAATAATTCTTAATCACCCATTGTTATCCATGTTTGTATTTATATAATCTATAATTCTCAAAATACACTATACCATCACGTCGTGAATTGCCAAATAATAAATTACCAAATAAAATTGAACAACATAATAAGTCCCAATTCACTTTCTTACTTAATTGCTTACAACTTTTATTTTTTTGACAAAAATAAGTTTATTCATTTATAGAATTAGAAAGAATTACATCAGAAATAAATGTGGGAGGAACAGTTTGCCATTTTAAATGATCTGACAAGGAATGAGCCACTCTAGCCAAGGCATGAGCAGCACAAATCACAGATCGCTTAACCCAATTGAAGTTGATCCTCTGTAGCTCTCGAGCTAAAGACCGGTAGTTTTCAATAATCATACCAAAATAAGATGCTTCCATGATGATATCCTTAAGAGCACAGCAAACTTCATAAGCATCCATTTCTATAGTAGTATTGACTTGCCAATGATTCTTTATCCATGAAAGTGCTTCTCTAACTCCCAGTGCTTCCTCAATTGAAGGCTCATAATCCCCCTTATAGGTATCACCTTGGCGGCCTTGAATGCACCATAAGCATCTCGAACAATCATAACGATCCCTACCTTTTGTTGATTTTGGAAAAGGGCAGTATCCATATTGAGCTTAAGAGTACCACGAGTTGGGGGCTGCCATCTTCTACCTTCCCTTGCCGTAATGGTAGTATCAGATGAAATTTGAAGCCTCTGCACCTGCTGCCATTGTTGCAAAGAGTGTCATGCCAATTCCTTCGTCTTCAAAACCGTTTCATTTCGATTCCTCCAAACTGCCGAGCAAACCATACCGATTAGCTCAAGAATTTCTCCATTTACTTCGAACATTTTAAGCAACCATTCCCTGAAATCTAAGATTACTGGTTGAAACATGTTAGCACCAATTGCCATCCATACTTTCTCGGCGAATTCACACCGAGCCATGCAATGAATAATTGATTCTTCTTCTCTGCAATGAACCGGACAACATGCCTCAACCGACACCTTTCTTACTCTCAACAAATCGCGGGTTGGAATAACATTGGATAGTGCACGCCAAAGAAGATTTCGGACCTTACTCGGGACTTTGAGACACCAAACGTTTTGCCAAAGGGGATCAACAGGTGGTAAATTGTGCATAAATCGTGTTCTCATCAGCCGAGTATATCCACTATGAATGGTGTAAGTCCCTTTTCTATCAAACAACCATACCAATTCAGCATGTAACTCTCTGTTGCTCAAAGGAATACTCAGAATTTGTTTGCAGTCATAAATAAGTCCTTGATAAGATCCACACCCCAGCTTAAACTCCCCTCTAAAATAAGTTGGTTAACTATGACTTTATGAGCTTTATACTCTTCTGTGTCACTAAGGCGTTAGGATCTGTCAAGAATTTCCATCCATGTTTTGCCAAAAGGGAAATATTGGCATCATGCAGTTTCTTCAAACCGAGTCCTCCTCTATTCTTGGACACACACATTCGGTCCCAGCACAACCAGTTAATTCCTTTCAAATTCCCTTGCTTAGATTGCCACCGGAATCTGTTCCTAATCCATTCAATCTCCTCACAAAGCTGATTTGGTAGAAGGAACACGTTCATGACATAATTGGGCATAGCTTGGCCAACCGTTTTCAGTAGAGAGCAATTTTTCTTTCCAGCCCTGAACACGTTTCCAGACTCTGTCCTTCACAAATGCAAAAAGTTCCCGTTTCTTTTCCCCCACCCTGGAAGGCAGTCCAAGGTATTTATGATGTCTTTGAAACATATGTATACCCAAAGACGAATGGATGCTACTTTGCCTTTCACTTCCCACATTAGAGCTAAAACAAATAGTGGATTTCTATAGATTAATAGCTTGTCCAGATTCACACTCATACTGATGAAGAATTCCCTTGATTGTGTCACACTCTTGTTGGTTAGCTCTAAAGAATATAAGGCTGTCATTAGCAAAAAAGAGATAAGATATTATTGGAGCACTTCTTGAAATTTTGCACCCATGAATAGCACCTGATGCTTCTTTGTTTCTGAGAAGGGATGATAGGCTGTCAGCACATAGGATGAATAAATACGGAGAAAGCGGGCAGCCTTGACATAAGCCACGTTCGAGAATAATCGGACCAAGCTCTACCCCTCCATGTAGAACATTATAAGTAACCATAGAGATGCATAATTGAATGCATTCCACCCATTTAGGATGAAACCCTATACGGGCCATCACGTGCCTCAAGAATCCCCACTCAAGCCGATCATATGCCTTACTTATGTCAATCTTTAGAGCAGCCACCCCCTTCTTCCCTTTTTGCTTCCTTTTCATGTAGAGGAGAGCCTCAAATGCAATAAGAATGTTGTCCGTAATGGATCTCCCGGGGACAAAAGCACATTGATTTAAAGAAATAATATTGGGAAGACCCTTTTTGAGGTGATTGGCTAGAGTCTTGGCGATCACCTAATATAAGATGTTACAAAGAGAAATAGGCCGTAGGTCTTGCATGCTTTCAAGATTATTCGTCTTGGGGATGAGAACAATGGAAGTTCTATTCAACTCACTCGGGAATCTACAATGAGAAAGGCAGTCCAGACACATCAAAGTGACATCTTCTCCCACAATATCCTACCACTTTTGAAAGAAAGCTGGATTTAAACCATTCAGGCCCGGAGATAGAAGACTAGCAACCGGCCCAATCCTGTCTCTTGTGTTAGAAGAACGAAAGAGGGTTTGGAAATAGTCCACAATAACATGTTGAACACCATTAGCATCCGCTACCCACTCCCCATTTGAATTTCTTAACTGCTGAATCTGGTTGTGTTTCCTTTGGTTGGACGCAGCTTTATGAAAGTACCGTCCGATCTCGTCCCCTTCACGACGCCAAAACTTCTTGGCACGCTGTTTCCAATAAAGCTCCTGTTGATGAAGAGCTTCAAAATAAGCATGCTGTGCCTGGTTAAACTCTTCCATCCCAGCAGTATCAATTTGTTTGTGAAGTCTACTCATCCTTGTTTTTGCCCTTCGAATTTTCTACATGAGTTTCCGCAGCCCAGCTCCTCTCCAAGCCATCAAATCCTGTCCACATTGCTCGAGCCTCCTTACCAAATGGTCTCCATTGCTTCTACCCCAGCTTGGCCGAACCATATCCTTAAAATCAGCCTCAAGTAACCAATGGTTCTCAAATCTGAATCGAAGAGAAGATAAACGGGATTGAGATGGCCACGGTTGAAGAGAGACGACCACTCCAACATAGCCAAAACCCTATCCAGCCGTTCTTCAACCCAATTCTCTGTCCCCCGGCCTTTAAACCATGTATACTCATAACCAAGCATCCCCAAATCACACAGATTACAATCTTCAATAGTGTCACGAAACCCATTTAGAAGCCAAGTTGGGTGAGCATATTACGACCGAACTTCTCATAGCTAAACAAAATGTCATTGAAGTCCCCTATACATACCTATGGCAAAGACGAGGCAGAAGATAACAATCTTAACTGATCCCAACTCTTTTGACGTCTAGCCCGATCAGGTATGCCATAATATCCCATAAGCCTCTACTTAGGTTGATTTATTAAAGAGACTTCCAAATCAATATAAAAGCGAGAATGACTAATCAAAGATGCCATGTATTGTTGTTTCCACAAAAAGGCCATGCCGCCACTATGACCCACACAGTCAACAACAAACACACCTTCATAGGCTAAACGATTTTTTATTGATTGCAATTGGTTATTACATAGCTAGGAAAATAAAATCGGGCTTATTATTGGATACCAGGTCCAAAAGAACTTGAACTACACCTAGGTTGCCCAACCAGCGAAAGTTCCAACTCAGAGTACTTATTTTGATAGGTGGGCCTGCAGCGCAGAACCCACCCCAAAGATGTCTTTTTGGCCCTGATTCTGATCACTCCCAGCAACGAATTCATGCACACTAGAGTGGGCCTCCATCCTTTTTCTTTGGCCCTCCAAAATAGTCAAGCCCAAGTCGTCCAAGTCATTCTACTCTAAAATCTCACAGTCGCCACCTTTCCGAAATAGAGGATTTTGTTGCATCAAATCTTTAGGCAATAACTCCTTGGATTGATTAAGACCAAGATTTCCAGCCTTGTCATCCGTGGCCTTTCCTTTGGTCTTTGAAACATTAGTGGGATTGATGGGTGAATTATTTCTATCAACATTCATATTGTCTTCCTTACCAAAATTAACATCATGTGTTTCTGATCCTTCACGAAGCCATCGATCACCTCCCTGTCCTCCACCACACTGGGTCGGTGCACATATCGAAAGACCATACGATTGCTCCAGATGATCAAATTGTTCAGCTGGCATATCAAAGAGATACTGACAAAATTTTTCAGAATGTTCGATCTTTCCACAGAAACAAAATGTAGGCAATTTTTCATACTTGAATGTCACTCACACCCAATCTCCTCATGCCTTTTGTAGTTTCATTTTGCGCTTAATTGGAAGACGAAAATCCATAAGAACTCGAACACTTAAAAAAGTTTGCAGATCGGAAGCCTCCTTTAAAATTGTTAAGATCAGCCGAGACAAATTGGCCAATAAAGTTGCCAATTTGAACTAACACTTTCTCCCCTCGGAACCCGGCTCGAATGTCATGAACTTTCACCCAAAACCCTGAATAAGAAAGCTCAACCTTCAAAGGATTCTCGTTTTCACCCAAGTGTTTGAGTAGTAGTAGACGTTGGTCGAACGACCATGGGCCACTTTCGAGAACTCTGTTCATATCAACCGGATGAAAGAACTGGAATATGTAGTTCCCAGTCCCCACATCCTTGATACATACTCCCTTCGCTGGCCTCTAGAGGGAAGATAGAGTAGTTTTCATGACAAAAAAGTTGATGGTTCTGTCTTTGTAGAAGCAACCCACAAGAAAAAACCGATATTCCTTGACTTCATGCAATGTTTCATCACCTTCAAGATCTACCCCTTGATCCTCATCTATGAGTGTCATCTTTGCATACATGTCTTCGAGAGCCATGCTGCAAATAACGAGTCGTGGTTGGCACCGGAAATGATTAAAAACCCTAAAAGCCTCTAGTTTCCAGTGGGGAAAGAGAGAACACACCCCTATGCACAGGGAAAAAAAATTTAATTGCTTACAACTTAATAAATCAACAAATGTATTAACACATATTCTCCTTTATGTCATGAACCTTTTCTTTTCCTTAAATTCACTTATTTCATCAACATATCATTTTCTTCAACAATACAACTCCTTACTATTCATGATATACAAAATCTCAAATTCTTGGTAACATCGAACATATTCATTTTGTGATAGTTTTTCACCTTGACATTTTCACAAACATTGCAACTAGGATAGAAATTTTAGGCCTTCAATTCCGCTACTTCATTAATATATATATATATATATATCTCCATTTACCTTAATCACTACAAGCACTTTTTTACACATACTAAATTAATAATTCTTGACAATATTATAAATCCCAAATCAATATCTATTCATTTTTCACCACCAGTTTCCCATATATATATCACCTTCACCAAGCACAATATACAAAATCCCCAATTTCTTATTCTAGGGGTCATGCAAAATCACAATATAACATGCAGTGGAGCTTAAAAATTTAATCCCATCTTTCTTACAACAATAAAAGCAATTGTCTAGCCTCAAATCATAAGAATAAACCATAAATTCAATACCCAATAAAAAATACATAAAGCCTAAAAATAATTTCTTGACTTGCTTATCAAACCCAAGTGTTAAACCACACAGTGCAAAACCCTTACTTCCTTCTCTTTTCCTTTCCCTTTGCTTGTAAGTCCTTCAACCTTTAATTCTTTTACATATATCTTTTGATAACTTGGACTTGACCCAAATAATTTGATTTTGACCTTGACTTGACCATTTTGCCTTTGACGGGCAAAATTTGAATCTCAAATTAAGCGGAGCAGGTCGTTACAATCTTACCACGTTTAAAGAATTTCGTCCTTGAAATTCAATCAACGAGCATATGCAAATTTTTAAATCCTTAGCCTTTGATAATTTCTCCATGCATAATTTGAACTTTGACCCAAAGATAATTTGACTTTGACCTTAAAATGGGATAGTATTAAATAGTTTGGATTCGGGTTGTAACACAAACTATCAGATTTGTTCACAATAGCAATGTGCTATGTGATATATATTGGATTTTGATCAATTTAATTTATTTAGTCTAAAACAAATTATTTTACATTGTTTTACAGCATTTTGAATATTTGTTTTAATTAGCATGCATAGATTGATTGGCTAATATGCTTCCTAATGATAGTTGTAGCGTTCGGTGCAGCAGCAACCTAGTCAATTAATGTTTGCAAATTGCCATTTTCATTTAAATTAACATGTGATGTTGTGTATACTAAATTTTGATCAATTTTTTTTAACGTTCAAATAAGTCTTTTGGTATTGTTTTATCATTTTTTTAGCCTTTTGTTTGGTTATACTCCTCGCCTCAACAATACGTGGCGCCTCGACACATTTCTGCTTTTTACACAATACGTGGCTCCTCGACACATTTCTGCCTTTTACATTGGTTATGTGGTAGTTTTTCCTTCTATTATCGTTCTTTATATGTTTAAATATTATAGTTTCAATTACTAAATTCACGGTCCTTTGGGAAAATCATGAACTATGTTATCATGTTCTCTTATTATCCTTGGCGCCATTTTCCATTATGCCTTGGATTTATGTCGTGTTACATAAATTATTATTATTATTATCATGGTTATGATAATTCTCGTGTCATGTTCTCATGTTTGGTAAGAGATTCCTTAATATTTTTACACTGACATATAGGCTCAATCTCACCAAAGGTTCCCAGCCTTTGCAAAAAGTAATAATTTCATCCCTAACCTTTTTTTTCAAGGATGTAGATCCCAACCTTTCAAAAAAAAAAAAAAAATGCACAAAATGTCATGTGGCAATTTCTCTCCATTTTCACATTTTTATGCTTACAAAATGACCATTTTACTCTCATTGTATGAAATGAAAGGAAATTAGTACAAACCTTTAAAAAATTTCAAAAGATCAAAAATAAAAGAACGAAAAAGATATGTTTCTTTCTCTGACTAGTTACTCTGAGTTTCACCACCATTTCCTTCACCATTTTTCTTGGGAGTGGGGAAGGGTAAGGCCTCCATTCAACGTGCTTCTAATGACAATAAAAAGAGAATTATGTATATGCAAAAGTTTGGAATCATAAGGGTTGTAGCAAAAATAAAGAGAAAGAAATCTTCCCTTTTGTACCAATAATTCAAACCTTTCGTTTTTTATTGCAAGAAAAATTCATACATCTTTAATTGTTTCAATTTTTATGACTTAAATATCAATTACTTCTCAATTATCATTACTTATTAAGGTATAAATTTCAAAGCCTACAGTGACTACATCACTAGTGGTGGTGGTGTTATTACGTAAGTAGATAGAAAAGATGATATATTGATCAATATATATGTATAACTTGTGTTAACTAGATGGATGAGAAAACAATATACAGTTGAAAATGTATAAGTATCTGAAAGAGAAAACGTCAGTGAGATCAAAATTAATTTTTAAAATTTTTGTGTCCTAATTTTTTTATTTAAATAAAAGGGTAAAATTGTGTTTATTGAATAGTGAACAATAAAAATTGATAAAAATAGTATGTAGGGACGTTTTGTGCATATTTTTGAAAGGTTGGGCACCTAAGCCTTGAAAAAAAAGGGGTTAGAGATGAAATTGTTATTTTTTGCAAAGGTTGGAGGACCTTTTACGAATTTTACGTTTACATGGGATAATTCCTTGGATTTATACGCAGATACTAATCTATATATTAATAATAAGCCAAGTTTATCTGACATCATTTTTCTCACCACTGCCTACTGGTCTGGCGTTATAAGGTTATTACTGAAAACATCACTTACAACGTCACCCTCTCTTATTTTTCTTAATATTATTTCAGTTTCTTGATTTTTATCTCTACCATATGATTTCCTCCCTCTAACTGCATCTCCCTTATCCTCTTATCATATTTTAAATCGAAAATCTAAATCATTTCCTCTAGATTTTCTTTCTCTCTCTGACTGTATCTCCATTATGCTTTCATCATATTTTGAATCTAGGATCTGAACGATTTCCTCTCGATTCTTTGTATATGAATATCATATCGTCATTTATTTTTCTTTAGTTTTAATTTTTTATTATTTTTTATTTTTCTATGTTCTACTGATTTATTTTCTATCATTTTAAAGCTTGAATAAAAAATATAATGATTCTATCTTTTTAATTGAATATATGTACTTTTTTACGGATTAACCGGATTGTCCTATATCCTTCTTAACTTTTTTGTGCTTTGCTAATCAAATTTCTTGTGTTTAAATTGTAGGTTTTTGATCGAGTGTGACATTTGTGTTTAAATTGAAGGTTTTTGAATGAATATTGTTGTACGCTCTTCTACCGTCATGAGAATAGGAATTGGGATAGCCACGCGTGATGCATCTTTTTTGCAGCATGGAGAAAGCACCCTTTTCTTGAATTCTCTTTGGATTAATCACTCATCTGAAGCAATATTAGTATCCTCCTTTTAGTTCTTACTAGATATCTCATACGTGCGTTGCACGAGAAAAACAACAGTTATATAAAATTCAAACAGTATCAAAATAGCACTTAAATAATAAGACATCAACATATTTGGTCAAGTTTTAAAAAGTATATTTTGTGCTATAACATAGTTTTATTACTTTGATCAGTTCGAGTATAGTATGGCCTCTTGCATGCTACTTTTAAAATTTAATGTGGTGTTGTGTATGTTTGTAAAATTTTAAACAAAAGAGAGAAGTGTTCAAGCAATCTTCATCAATTAATGATGACTTTCTCCAAAATATATAATCAGCATTCATTAATTGCTAGGTAACAATGATCCCAAAAACCAAAAACTTAATTTGGCTTATTTTTCAGAATGTATACACAATTTAAGGTTCCTTTATCATCTACGTATTCTAGATAAGATATAATTATTATTCTAGTCATCTCCTCATCGTTCTACTTATTGTATTGAATCTTTCTTTTTTCTAAAACTATAGCCAGAAATGGAGCTTCTTCTAGCAGACCTCAAGAGTAGTGGTTTAGACTATAGCAGAATAAAAATTATTGATGGTGCTACTACTTTGTGTATAGATCATTCAATACAAATCAACTACATGCATTACCTTATCCACATTCTTCATTTGCATATTTTTAAAGTCAGTTTGTTGCTATATCTTAAAGTCATCAGCCTTTTAATATCTACCAATCGAAAAAATCATGTAGTGTCATTAATGGAGAGACATACACAAAGCATTAATCCAATTTAGTTGCAGAATAATAAAAATTAATGTATATCATAAATTGTGAACTATATGTGTAGAACATGTGTTTGGGATGAAGATATACATGCTCACTACTACTTACCAACCAGAAGTCATCTTAGATAAATCAACAGATAAAAAAATACAAGGCATCTAGAAATTCAATGAACCCATCGAATTATCACAACAAACCCCTTTCTCAAAACCTTTAAAGATAAGTAATAGATCAAATTCTAATAAAATTTAAGAATAGCTATGTAACTATTTTAGAAGGATATGAAATCTCAGCATAAGTTTATACTAAATTTACATATTTATCCGACATCATTTGGAACTGCATAATTCATTGCTTTTAATTTCTTTTAGAGAATGTTTGTGATAACTAAAATTATAGTTAAGGGTTGTCAGTTTGTGCTATTTAGGGTCCAAAAAAAGGTTATAAAATATGGACAATTGATAAAAAAAAAAATTGAAAATAACATTTTATTTCAGGAAATGAGTATTATTCAATATTGCCAAATTCAAAATCCATCCATCTACTATACTCATACATTTAATACCAAAAATTAAAAATAATTTAGTGGAACCTCACTTTTCTCCACAAAAAAAAAAAAAAAGTTGGTGGAACCTCATAGAGGTCTTTTTTGTTATTGAATATATACAATTCATTAGAAAGATAAGAAGAGTACAAATATAGTAAGTTCAGATTTTTGGAATAACTCAACTACCAATAGAAAATTATGAATTATCACAATAAACATGTTTATTTTGGATAACTCAAAAGTTGGTTGTTGCTATCAAAGTTATTATCAAGTAGCTATTAACAAATATAATATCAAGTAACTATTGAGAAAAGTTGAGAGACATGATGGCATAAAGCTAGAAATTAGTAAAAGTTTAAACAATATCAAATAAAACCCAAATTTGAATCACCCAAGATAAATCACCCAAAACCCCAAGAAATTTGTTTGATGGCAAATGATATATTTAGGAAAAATAATTATAAAAAGATAAGGAATATGCAGTTTAGAAAAAGATAATTTAGGAAAAGACAATTATGAAAAGATAAGGAAGCTGCAATGAAGTAGATAATTCAGGAAAAAAAATATAATTTCACAAATGACGTCATTAGTGACGTCATTAGAATTCTTATGAAGCCAGACCAGTGGAAGGAAAAACCATGCCAGACAAACTTATCTTATTATTAATATATAAATTTCATTTTTCACATTATGCTTTCTTAAATTTTATTAGAACTTATCTTCAAATGTTTTGAGATAAGGGTTTATTTTGATAATTCGATGGGTTCATTGAATTTCTAAATGCATTGTATTTTTTTTGTCTGTTAATCTATCAAAGCTGACATCTAGCGGGTGGGTAGTTGTGAGCATGTAAATCTTCATCCCAAACACATGTTCTACTCATATATTTCACAATTTATGATATACATTACTTTTTATTATTTTGCAACTAGTTGGATTAATACTTTGTGTATCTCTATCCATCAATGATACTATGTACTTTTTTTCAATTGAGAAATGTCAAGGGGCTGATGGGTTTAAGATTTAGCAACAAACGGGCTTTAAATATATGCTAATGAAGAATGTGGATGAGGTAATGGATGTAGCTGATTTGTATCGGATGATCTATATACAAAGTAGTGGCAAATCATTAAAAATTTTTATTGTGCTATAGTCTAAACCACTATTCTTGGGGTCTACTAGAAGAGGCTCCATCCCTTACTGCAGCTTTGGGAAAAGGAAAGATTCATTACAATCAGTAGAGCGATGATGAGGCGACTGGAATAATCATTATGTCCTATCTAGAATACGTAGATGATAAATGTCACACCCCCGCTAATTTTACAATATTTCCAAATATCGTATGTTAATTTACAAATTTTGTAGCGGAAGCTTTAATTCAAACAGCGGGGATGGGACGTACAGAACAATTCAATTTATCTTGTCTTACAGGGTTTAATATACAAGGCTAATTATATAAGTTAACAAATCGTTAAACTTTTAAAGAAAACATTAAAGCTAGGTTTTTCAAGAAATATAAAAACACAAGAAGTTATATTAATAAATATATTTCATTGATTACTAAAATACGTCGAGTCATTAGAAAACTTTTACATGAAAAGTAGAGTTCAAATCAATATAAAGATTATAACTCACTATTTTCTTATATGTTATAAGATGTAAAAACATATATGCTATAGAGGTGGGCATGAAACTATTAAATTTATAGTAACTTCAAAGGTAGATTTGTACTACATGCACAACTCTACTCCATTTCACGAGCACGATCCAA